>JASCZW010003307.1:0-34917 GCA_034211315.2 Aedes japonicus | reverse complement strand
TAAACAGAAACACATAATTAGAGTAGATTAAATAGTGAAGAATTGTAATTAAGAATAAAAAGATATTAGTTACAATTTATTGTGTTCTTTGAGCAAGAGCTTCTGAACCTGGATCGAGCTTCATGATGTGAACGCTTATCGAGGGATAATTTAGTTCTACTTACAATACGTAAGAAAAAGGTGAAGCACGCTTTAAGAAAAAGTTCGTTCACGGCAGGGATGCCAGATATACAGACATTTGATCATGCATACAGACCTAATACAGATTATAGACATTTTACAGATATTGCGGTTGAGTTACAGATTTTTACAGACATTGATATCCATCTAATAGAGTAGAATGAAAATTATTCTGAAATGATTTTATTTTCCATATCAAGTTGGCATGTTTTGTTTATTTACCTAAATCATCCTACAATTATAAAAATATAATTCAGATAGCTTTTTTTCCTTAGATGATTCTGAATCCAGCTATGAGGTTCTTTTTCTATCGAAATAGACCTTAAGTTAAGGCATAATTTTTCCAATTTGGAAATTTTCAAAACGTTTTTTAAGCTTTGCCATACTTTCTATTGATAGCGGACTGAGAATATTGTTCGCAAAACTAAATTAACAATTTATTCGTTTTAAAGATGCCAACACATTCACTTCAAATCTATTCATCCTAAGGAGTGTATCGAATATAAGCTATCCACATACATTTGCGTTGTACGCATGTATTTGTGATGGTTTTTTATGCTCTGAACACTGCATGCTGTGCGTTTGACTGTCAGCTTTCTTTTGTTTACGTGTTTGTGAGGTTCAAATTCTGCGTTTTCAAAATGTCGCGTATTGAAAAGGAAGTGAAAATTAAGGTTCTGGACACATGGCTAGGTGAGAAGGGTATTACTATGCGAAAATTGGCGAAGCGGTTTGGAATTCATCATGCGAGTGTTAAAACCATCATTAATAAGTTTGGGGAACACTATTCTTTGGAGCAGCAACAAGGGCCCGGAAATTGTATTCGCGTCTTTTGCAGCGTCCGGATGCGTGCGATTTGATGGACGATGAGACCTATGTAAAGGAAAAAAAAACCTTCCAGGTCCACACCACTTTACTGCCGTCGTTGGGGAGGATATGAGCAATGCGAACAGGTCGATTCAAGTGGAGAAATTCGGTTGAAAGGTACTGGTATGGCAAGCAATATGTTCCTGTGGTTTGAAGTCAACCATTTTTTACACTACCGGAACTATAAATGCGGAAATCTATCGATCTGAGTGTCTCCAGAAGAGATTGTTGCCTTTATATAAGAAGCATAGTACACCTCCACTGTTTTGGCCGGATTTAGCGTCGGCTCACTATGCCAAAACCACTCTCAATTGGCTTGCGGAAAAGGGTATACATTTCGTTGAGAAAAATATCAATCCACCAAATTGCCCTCAGCTTCGACCCATCGATCGTTACTGGGCAATCGTGAAGAGGGTTTTCAAGAAGACTAATAAGGCAGCTGGGAACATGCAGGAGTTCAAAAAATTTGGGCTCAAGCGTCCAAAAAATGCGATGCAACACTTGTCCGGAACTTGATGAAGAGCATTCGATCCTAAGTTCGACAATTCGTGAAGGAATAACTTAAATTTCATCCGGTCTTCATTATGTTCAAGTTTAACCTCGTACAATAAAGGATCAATTTTTTGTATGAATAAAATATCGGTTTTCAACATAATTTGAAAGAACGTTTGTGGATAGCTTATTACTCCATGAAAACTCAGGACAATTATCAGATATCAAAAAAGGAAAGATTGTTTGGTATATTGTGGATCTAATATAATTTTTCAAGAATTTTTAATGATTTTTAGTGACTTAAAAAAGTTTATTCGAATAAACTTCTGTTAATGTATTAAAAGTTCTATGGAATTTTTCAGAAGTTCAATAAAAGTTAATAAATTATTTGAGTTTAAAAAAATGGAATTATTGAAGGTATGGCAGCAATTTTTCTGTAGAATGTATTTTCTTGTGAATCAGGATTTTGAATGGTATTAAGTGCCTTCCGACATCTGTTTGCCCAGCCTTTTTGGATTTTTTTTTTTTGAATGAAATATTGATCCTTTTACTTAAATAAAGGAATGCGAAAAAATGTAAACTAAATAAAAATAAAACTTTCAAAATACAAAACATAGTTAAGAATATCCATCGAATGGTCTTATAGTTCTGAGAATTAAAACAAAAAAGACTTACAAGACTTACGTATACTACACAATTTTAACGAACTCCAGTACATTTCAAAATTTCAGATAACATATGCATTAAAATAAAAAGGATTAATTTCGATTGGCGATGCAACAAAAACCCCAAAAGGTAATTCAATGCAACAAAGTTTCGTAACAGAATAAGCTTATGGAACTTCTTTAAAAGATTCTTCGACACTCTACCGAGTGGCCGTCCAGCAGTTAACTAAAACCTTATCCATGGCGGATAAAAAGATGAATTTCGACAGCTCTTTTTTCGTCATGGCTTCTCCGTTTTGGTAACAACATTTTTGGAGCGGATCCTCAATTTGAGTTCCAACCAAACTTTTTCTATCGGTCATAGCTTCTGGACGTCGGGAGTGTTAGCAGTCTTCAATACAACGGTTATCTTCATCCAGTTCATCTCCTGCAATGGATCTTTTGGAATAATAGGCTGAGGCCAGGTCCTCCAAAAAGCCACATACTTCTTCGTTTGAAACTTCTTACTGAAGGAGGCAACATCCGGCAGGCACTTCTTAATCTATAACTCAACCCACGATAGAAATATAAGTGTCTTGGACATTCCCTTCTCGCTGGTAGTCAGCCACAGAAAGGCCTTCTTCGGTAAATGAGAAGGGAAGATATATTTGAAGAAAAGCGTCAAGTGGGTCTCGTCATACATTATGAACACGTTGTCGCGCTTTGCCGAAAAGATGTTTTTCCCTTTTTTTTTTCGGAACCCAACAGGGTTGCTACGATCGGCGATACAAAGGTGGATTCAACAACGGGTGGCAGGATGATCCCAATCAGAATCACTCAAATCAGTTCATTTTTTAACGCATAAATTACTTACTACAAAATACGAAGGACCTTAAGAATATATGTAAATTTGAAAAAGCCAAGAAAATTTGTAAAAACGGAAAAAGTAAATGAAGAAGGCTTCAGAAACCAATGTTTAAGAGAGTATGTGTATGAATTATTTATGCCATACCATTCCATACCTTGCTCTCAAATAGAATACTTTCCACACTCATATTCTTCACGTAAATTTTTGACAGAATTCTCAATACAGACAAATACGGACATTTTAAAATGTTCTTTACAGACAATTTGGAAAACTATCCCTGCGTCGCGGTACTGCTTCATCTTGCGCGGTAAACAAACAACAAATGACAGCAAGTCGACACCGTGCGTGGCTCTGTTAGCCTATACATATATAAGGCTGCAGCTGACACCAATATCAATACACAGAATACACATGCTGCGCACCCATACAACGATGAAAAGTTGCATTCGAACGTATTGAACACCCACTGTAAATCTACTGTTTTCCGCGGCCGTGTTTGATAATAAAATATTTGTATTTTTATAACCAAGTTTCTAATAAACATATTTTTGCTGTATATCAAGACATACTTTCAAAAATGGCCGGACGAATGAAGATATATATATATATATATATATATATATATATATATATATATATATATATATATATATATATATATATATATATATATATATATATATTTTAAATTTGCAATATTGGGTTAAGGAGGTGTATTTATAGTGGTAAGTTTGTGAATATGACGCGTAGAATCTAGTTTTTGTATCATTTTACTAAAGGCGGTGCAATTTTATAGGGATTTGTGTAACGCAAGCAAGGCAAAATTCATTCACTTACATGAGCACCACCGATTTAAAATAGCAACCATCGGTTGCTTACAGAATAGTGTACAAGTGTGATGTTTCTTATCAAACGATTTTACATGAATCCACGAAAACGAACATTGTAGAAAGAATAAACGAGCAAAACAGAATCATGCGAAACAAACTTTCAGCTAGACGTTTAATATTGAATGAGTGCATTGCCACTGAACGCAAGCGATTTGAGAACACCGAATAAGATTATTTTGACTCAGTGAATGCAATCAGCTGGAATGATTAGAGCAGAGATACGGCAAAAAAAAAATTATTATTTTTATTGTTTTTATGTTGCATCAGATTGCTTAACATCATATTAAATCATTATTTGAAATGTTAAATGATGTTTAACGTATGATTTGAAGAAACGAGTGTGATTCAATCAATCTCGCTCAGCTGACTCAAACTGAATGCAATCGTTAATGCTTCAGCGGGTAAAGAATAGGCAATGAGAATTCGTCCACACTGCTACCGTCCGATTCATTCACTGTACGATCAGCTGCCGGTTCTGCTCAATTCTGTTTTCTACGAATAGAATGAAAGCAGAATAGTAATAAACAGAATCGGAACAATTTAAACGTGGTAACGTTCACTTCTGAATGTTTGTGCGTGTGAGTGAGAAATGAGCGCAAGTTTTCGTCCAGGACTCTTCATCGTCTTTCGGGCGTAGCTTTGGCTTTCTTGAAGAAGGAAATAACGAAAAAAAAACTGTGTTCTCAATGAAGTGAGCCTTCATCACACAGCGTGAGTGGCCCCAATGGCATCCTCGTGTTAGGTATAGAACAATTCTACAGACTTATCATTTCTCCTTTACAGACAAATCTACATGACATACATGGAGAAAGGAAGAGGATAATAATCCGGGAGAACAAGAACAAGAAAGTTTTGGAAGATAAGAGAGTTTTGGAAAACTATGAACAAAAGCCTGTCCACGTTAAATTTCGGATGTTTTTCTGTCAGTGTAGATTTTGAATTATTTCACGGATTGCTGAAACATTTCATTTATATGACAGCTGGAACTCTCCACTGTATTTTGTGGTACAACATGTTTTCATTCTTGTTACATTCAATAAAATGGCGGCGAAGTGGAAACGTCCAAGTGGAAGTGCGCAAACGCATTTTGTACGAACAACAGCAAAATCCAAATTTATCAGTACGCGATCTTACCGTGTTTATCGTGTTTTGTGTTTGCAAATCAGTTGACCAGCGCTTGAATGTGGATTGAAAGATTGGAAGTGGAACAAATCGAATTTGGGAAGTTAAAATCATTCCTACTGAAAGGAAAACAGAGACAAGGACTGAAGGCGTAGAAAGTGAAAAAGGTGCCCTACCGTGATGACATGCAAAAAGTCGTGCGACCAATTTTAACGTAAGATACAGTTCTCTTTTCTGTAGCGGGTGTCATTTGAAAATTTTGAAAAATGAGAGCGTTACGCAAAAGTGAGAGGTTTTTGAACGCTGATAAGTCTGGTTTGACTGGACAAAATGGCTTCATTTATACACTATTTGATCAGACAAATTTACAATCAAATTGATCAAATTTTCAATCAAATGCGTTTAGTATAAGTAGTTAAAATTTTTACTCAAAATAACCTGCTCTTGCTCCCATACAAATCTGCATATGAACAGGTTTAAATTATAGTTTTCCCTTTCCGGGTCATTAAAAACGGGTGACAAATGGTTCAAATTGTTTTTATCTTTTTATTGCGTTAGGTTTCATTCTTCGTTCAATACAGCCATAGCCCGGATTTTGCTCAAGAGGTGGATCGAAAGTTAATTGCGTATGCAACGAACAGGCCAATGAAGATGTTAGGAATGTTCCGTGCGATGATTCGAGCGGGATCAAAGGAAGTCAGTACAACGTTCTATATTGTAGAACAAGGACAGCATAATCTACTTGATGACAAAACGGCTAAACAACTAGAAGTACTCAAGGTTGGTTTCGACATTGCATCAATTGGAAAGACTTCTACAGCCTTCCAAAAAATCAAAGGGGTCGTCGTTTGTATTCCGGTCAATGATGCGATTCAACCCGTTCAACAAGGATACAGGCGAGCACCGATTGCATCGGAAGGCAAAATATACGACAAATTGAAATCGCTCTTGGACAAGGATATAATCGAAAAAGTTAACGGACCTTTTGCGTGGGTCTCCCCAATGGTGCCCGTTCTAAAAGAATCTGAGGACATCAGAATTTGCGTCTACATGAGGCGGGCAAACCAAGCTGCTCTGAGAGAATCACCGAGGCCGTTGTCACTCATTGAAGAGTTGTTAGGCTGTCTTGGGGGGGGCAATTAAGGCCAATAGGGCCCTGAAAAAACGTTTGCAAATAAGTTAGGAAACACCACATTCCGATTGGAAGTGGGATTTGAGGATGTACTTGTTAATGTATAACTCGACTCCACATTCAATTACTGGAGTTGCTCCATCAGCATTGATGTTTGGGAGAGTACTGAGAGATAAGCTTCCCACAATGCCTTCAGTTAACAATAAACTAATCGAGGAAGTAATGGATAGAGATCGTGAAAGGAAAATGGAAGGATCTGAATATATCAACCAACGCCGTCATGCAACACCAAACGAAATCAAGGTTGGAGATACTGTTGTTGCCAAACGCGTCAATAGGGAGAACAAGTTGTCTAGCAACTTTAGTCCTGAAGAAATGGAAGTTACTCAACGGAATGGACCTGACGAGCTATCATAGAAATGTCACTCATTTGAAACCACACAGAAAAAAATGATTAATTTTAACAAGCGCGTAAAATTTCCTCTCGTTTAATTTAAACCCAAAGGAGGCGTAAACAACGAAGTTGTATGCAATATTCCATGCACCATACAAACATTTTTGAAATCTGTCATAAAACAGGCTAGATGCAGGCGTTAACTGACCTAAATTTACATGAAATATCCCATTAATTTCTGCCAATTCTAGCATTCCCTTTATGTGCATTAGAAAACGCATAAAATTCAATGTTTCTTTTTATCTGTGCAATTACGTCAAAATCACAAGCCAAAGATCATGAGCCGGTTCAGTCTACAGCTTCGGGATCCAGAAATGAACTACAGGGGACATCAAATCAGTTCCCGTCAAGAGAGGATAAGCAGCTAGAGTCGGAGCAAACGGTAACAGGAATGAGCATTGGCGGAACTAGACAATTAGTCTGGAGGGGGCCTGGAGGGGGCCTACCCGAAGATTTTTTTCGATTGTAGAAATATTGAGAAGAGCGAAGAAAGTAGTGCAATTGTTGGGGACAGGTTATTTAATTGATAAATCAAAACAAGTTTAATCGAATAATTAGGTCTGTTCTGCGCTCTCGATGAGTCGAGATGTCTTAAAAGAATCGAGTGGTGAATATATATCTCGTATTATCTCCGTGTGGATCAAATTGAGAATGGACTAATAATTGCGGTTACTGTAGTCACCTTACTCGATTCTCTTAAGGCATCTCCACTAACCGAGGCACAGAATAGACCTGACTCTATATAGAGTCAAGTTTGAACTGAATATATTAAAACTTCAAAGAACAACATTGAGTCAATGAACATTTTAAATTTATATTAAAATTTAGATTAATTTGATAACGCGTTTAAAACGTTTTAACGTTTCTCTATAATGTTATTGCTCTTCAATTGCCTTTTAAACGTTTTTTCGTGTACATTTCTTTCAGATGACAACGATTGTTTTCAGAAGTAAATATTTTTCGAAGCATTCCTCATGCAATGTAGTATCGTCATGAGCTTTTTATTTTCTCGCCTAGTTTTTTTCCAATTATTGAAAATGGTACAAATAAATTTTTTCATTTTGTTTTCGCAAAGCCTTTGCGGCAAAAAAAGCAGCAAACATAGCAGAACACTTTATCATTGCTACGACTGTATCTAACGTAGATGAGAACGACCGTTTTCCGATGAAGCTGGATGGAGTTGCTAGTTGAGGAAGAAATACTCGAAGGTTGCTTTCTAATTGTTCCGGAATTATCAACGTTAGATGATTGGAATCTAAATTCTTGGTAGTTCTGCAAGAACAGTGGAGAAGTAAATATGTTGTCAATATAATATCGGTCCTTTGGTTTTTAGAGTGACAAGGATATTTTCAAATTGAGCGTTTTAATATGCAGCCACAGCTTAAGGTTGTTCTTTACAAAACTCTGAAAATATCTAGGATATGATGTTGTCCTTAATACCCGTGGTCAGGGGGTTACAATATATTTTTACAAAATAACTATTAAAATGATCTAAAAATGGAAAAAACCTGAACCTGTTCCACGATTATGTTTTCTTGAAAAAAAAACAAATATCTGAAGTATTAGGATATACCTACCTATATCTCTTAATTTTTTCATATTTTATTTTGTTTGTTTGTCAAGATTGTACGGAGCTCTGTAAATCAATTGTTATATTAAATGAAAATGCAATCTTTCTAAACATAGTAATTTTACTTCTCGAATTATACTAACTTAAATTTATCTGCAGTCAAAATATCACTGAATAAAAACAGGTAACAGTAACAGTAGCAAAAAACAGTGGGTAACATCCACACCTCTCACGCCAAAGTCACGAGTTCAAATCTCACCCCGTACAAAGTTACGAAACATACCCAAAAGTTATTTGAGCGACTACGACGGAGATGAACCAACCCAGGGCTGAAAATCTTGATAATAAAGGAATTAAAAAAACAGTAAAATTCAGAGATTATTTTTAGGTTTCTACAATGTGATATTTTAAAGCCATTCAATGGAATTCAATTTAAGTTTCTTATTGAATAACTCTTGAAAGATCTGTGAGCAAATCATCAAATAAGTTTGTTTTAAAGTGGAATACTATAAACAATACAATGAAAATTTATAAGTTATATCGAGCTAAATTTCTAAGGAGAGTTAAAAATTTTGAAGGATATTTCCGAGGTTTATTTCATCAAAACCTATTGAGAACTTCACGGCAGTTCGAAAGAAATATCCATGGGGAATTTGAGGTTAAAAACTTAAGATTTTGTTTGACATTGATAGTATTCTAGGTATCGAAATTCCATGAAAATTTTTCTTTTTTTGAAATTTTATGAAGGGGTATAGCAAAAGAGAATAACAACTACAGTATAGGGAAAATAACAAATGCACCCTACATTAATTGTTATGTTATGTATTCTCCGTGCGAGGAGTAACGCCAAAAACATTGTTGTTCACTCTTGGTGCCTCATGGTGATGAGCAAACAACTCCTTCTACATCATAATCGTTACTTCCTCGCACGGAGAATACATACTAACAATTAATGTATAGAACCACAAATGGTGGTAACCATTAATTATACTGGTGGGGACCAGTATCGCATCGCTTCACGATGTTTCTCTCCGAGGTCTCTACGTTGGAGACGACGAGAAAACTTTAGTGATCGCTCGTCGTTGCGAATCAAAACAAACCCAAAAAAGGAGAGAGTTCTTCCCATGTGCGCATCAGTAAACAGAGTACACAATAGATCGCTAAGAATAAACTATACAAGCCACAGTGGTACATGAGCGTCTTTCCATGCGTCAATTTTGCCTGTTGAAGTGGCGGACTTGTTCCGTCGCTACAACTGCCCCCGCAGTGGGATGTTAGGCAAAGATTGACGTCCATGGTTCGAGTACCATTGATACATGCTCCTTTCGCTCAATTTTCAAAAACATCTGTTAACGGTGATGGAGTATTTTTGACGGACCTTTCAACACTTCTCTTCACATCTTTCATTCTAGCCAAAAACATTGTTGTTCACTCTTGGTGCCTCATGGTGATGAGCAAACATCTCCTTCTAAATGCACCCTTTTGAATTTTTAAATTTTCAAGTACAGTCTACATAATGGCATCAGATTTGCCTTGTTAGAAGGTTTGGCCAAAAATTAGATTTTAAATAATTTTAAATTGAAAAAGTTGATCAAGAATGAGTTCTTTGGCAAAATATTTCATTCTTTTGAAATAAACTATTTTGAAAAAGAAAAAATATATTATAAAAATTTTCAAACATTGGTGAGTAAATAGAGTTTTCAAATATGGTGGTAATTTAAAGACTTTGAAGCACAGTTTATAAATTAAATACAGTTTGAAATTCAGGTTACTTCTATTGTCTAGACCTGATTTATGCTTCATCTTATCAACCTGATTACATGTTTAACTTACTTCTAACCCAAGTAACAAATTCAATTTTAAGGTACAATTTGAAGAAGTTTTCAAGACTCATTTGATAAACCACGCATAAAACTAGATATTCACATAACATCGATAAAACAGCCATAAAACCCTCTTAAGTTCCAAAAGGCCCATACTACAGGAGGTTCTCAAGACTATTTCCTCAAGATTCGCTTAAAACTTGATAGTTTTATCGGTACATACTTGTAATGACATTCGCGACATACTTAAAACTATGATAAAACTACCACAAGTTTTGATAGTTTTATAATTTTCCTCTTTAAGAATACTTCCAGTCTGTCACGAATATACTTCGAAGATTCCATTTTTCGATTTGTTCTGCTGAATGGGGACTTTTTTGTTTATAGTTGACTAGAAGCTCTTATATTTCTCTCTCCAAAGTGATGGCGTATGTAAATTCAATTGTCAAGGTGACCATAAATGCATCTGTTTTTTGCCTGCGTTTGATGAATTTTTTCATGCGACATTCAGTTTATTGGTGTTTCATCATAAACACGAAAATTTTAATGCGCCTCTGAATTATTGCTAGAACACTGACTTATTTAAAAATAAACAAATAGTAGAAAATTCAACTATTAGGTGAAAAGGCTGATAAATTGCTAGATCTTGAATAAATTGTATCTACAATCCATTTTATGTTTCAAAATGTATTTTAAACAGCATTGTTTGTTCAAAATTCATTGGAAAAAGAGTTTGTTGCATACTATAAACATGGCTACCATTCTGAGGGAATCCAGAATAGCCACGCTTTCTGCCATTTTTTCAATGGTTTTATCGAAAACTATCATAAAACGCAAATAAAACTTATATTGCTTGCACAAGACTACCGCTTTTTGAGAGCGCGATAAAGTTCTTATTTATTTTTTCTGTTCTGAAAGAGATAAGTTACGCTTGAATAAAACTTGTTTGAATTGGCGGTAAACAATTCTTTCATAATATAGCCAAAAGATCAGTGTGAAAAAGGGCACATCACAAACAAAGAAATGTGAACGTGCAAATCAAAGTGCCTATGCACAATTGTTTTTCTTAGTCATAATTACAGCTTATAATTTATTGTTTTTATTCACCAGCGGAAGCCGATAAAAAAAATTAACTTGAATATGCTAACAATGGTTTTTGGGAATAATAACAGATAGTAATATTGCTCTATGGCGGAAACATTCGTTGAGCGAAACATGATTTTTCCTCTTGATCTATAAGTTTAACCTAACGTCGGAAGAAGTGCGCTGTGTAGTAGATCACTGGAGCGATTCCAGCGCACTACTTCCGACTTTAGATTTAACGGTGTAGAAATACGACAACGCATTGTGATAACGCACTACCTGGGACGTTAGGTTTATCAAGAGTTATGTTTTTCGGTTTTCAACTGCCGGACACATTGACCACATTTAATTTGATTCGTTACAAAAAATAGGACGCATTACGCATAGACCCTTCTGATAAGTCTCAGTAGGCTGCAAATCCAATGGAATCTAGCGATGGTAAAAAATATTGATCGTAGGTGGCTGAGACGAAGGAGTACTCAATATATTGATAGGTTTTTATTGAATTTCCGCTTGAACGATCCACTATTTTATATTTTCTTTCACCTATGGGCGTCCATCGTCCAGTTTGTTTACTTTTCACATAATGTTCTTCTCAAGAGTATGTGCTCTTATTCGAAATCAAAATGGTTCTAAGAGTGTTTTATGGCAGCATTTTCAAGCTACATTTATCTTAAAGAATGTCATATAACTTTTTCAAAACTTTTTATCAGTTTTATGAAAGTTGCGAAACGACGTCTTGAGAGGGGAATCAAGTATCTTATAAAATTACTTATAAGGTGAATTACACCATAAATGATGTGTAGTTTTATGGAGGTTTCTTCAAGTGTTCTTTAATCACTCCTAAGAACTGTTAATCAGTTACAACCACTTTAACTTGGAAAATGCTCGTTGATAAACCAGATGATCTCCATAATGCTTTTATAAAATCATAAACATGAATAAAACCAATTTGCATTTGAATTGTTACTTGGGAAAGCTACATTTTCGAAAATATTATCATTAACAACAACTTCTATCTCCATATTTTGCTTATGGACATTCGTTAGCTTCGAAACTTTTAATCAATGGTGGGAGTCTATACTCAACTAAATTGTTCGTACAAGAGAAAATAATACCGAATTCTAAAATGCTTATAAACAAAACTCATTATTGTAAAAACCTTTTTGAACAATAAAATTAAAATACGTACACAGAAAAGTGTTTCAAATCTTATGTTTCAACATAACAGGCTCTACATTTAATTGTCGCTATTATTTTAGTTATGAGTCTAGAGGTTTTAATATTAATAGAATTGAATTAGAATTTAGAATTGTTAAGGCACAGGCGTTGGGCTTTTTTAAGCAGTATTTCGAAGCAAACGCATTGAAAAAAAATTAATGGTGTATATATTCAATGATTGGGTTTCGCCAAAACATGCTGTTAAGAGGGATCAGCATACGACACCTTACCGGGTTTCTTTATGACGTTGTTAAGTAAAACAACGACGAGAAAAACCACTACTGGTAAAAATGAGAAGTTGTGTTTTTCAAAACCTCTAATTGGAATTTGGTTTCCATCACATGTGGTCTTTTTTTAGGGAGTGTAAAACAGAGATTTCACATCGCAAGAACCATAATGTGCCTTTGACGGTATTTGAGCACGATCAAGCACGTTTGTTTCGAAATACCGCTCAACAATGGCCTATGCTCAATTTCAAACTAATTCTATTCAATTACATAACCTGCCGAGCGCTTTAGACCTATCGATACTTTCTCTTCACATCTTAGTTCTAGCAAATGGATGTAATGTTGATATATCGGAATTTTCTGCCTCTAATTGTCGTTAACTATGGTTTTCTTTGATATATGTACCGAATTTTTATCCTATAAGGTACAGGGATATAAGAAAAGTGTGGGAAGAGGGTATGTGTGCACTTTACTCCTTCAGAATAGTTACCTGTTCAAACAATTTCTGGAGAAAGCAAAGTACAAAACAAGAAAACCCTACAATTCGTTACAAAATTATGAATAGTGTTTCATTTCAAATTAGAAATATATTAGGGAAAATATCCTGGGGGGTTGCCCCTAGGCACCCCCAGTAGTTACGCCAATGGGAATGAGTCTGGAAGTTTCACAACGAAGGCCTCAACGAAGTTGTCGTCATCCGGAATACCTGAAAGACTATCGTTTGGATGCCGTTCAAGACCAGTAAGAAGAAGAGGAAGTGTAGTGTCGGTTACGACTGTGCGTCACAACGTTACGTTCGGTTTCAAATTATTTAAAATGTATGTATCGCAGTAACCATGAAAATAAACATTCACTTTTTAGACTACGGTATAACGAACAAGTTGTGTTTTAATTCCTACTCCGATACTTCAATAATGGGCATCGAAACATACGTACTCGAAGACTTTAAGCAGCTTCCGGGTCTGGCTTTTTACACCGCGTTGCAAAGTACTGCCGTTGCCACGCATTTCCGGGCAAAGAAGGTGTCCTAATTCCCCAAGAAAAAGAATGTCTGCAAAAGCGGTTGCTACCGTTTATCAGAAGCCACAACTCTTTAGCTCTATTTTGCCCTGATTTGGCCTCTTGTCACTATAAAAAATACGTCCTAGAATGGTATAAGGTGCAAGATGTCAAATACTTTCCAAAAACAGTCAATCCACCAAACGGCCCAGAACTTAGATCAGCCAAAGTCTTCGAAACTAAGAAGAAAGCAAATGGTACAGACAATTTTCAAGAGAAGATGGAAAATCGTCTCGGTTGGTGTATCTAAGGATAGCTTACGGAGCATAATGGCGCGTGTACCACAGAAAATTTGAAAATTTTACAGAAAGATGGATTAACATCTCAATCAAGTGTTTCTAATGTAGATATAAATCTGTTATTGTGAAATAAACAATCAGTTTTGTTGAATTATGTGTAACTCTCTTTTGCTGCTATTATTTTGGTGTTTGAACTTTTATCGTGGACAGGCATTACACTAATAAAATATGTTAACTATAGTTTCTTTATGAAAAATGAGAAACATCGAAATTATTAACATAGAACACATTAGCGTATATGGGATATTCACATTTTAAGCCACATGTTAGCCAATGAATCATTCTTAAAATAAGCAAAATGGGACTAATATTTTTGCAAATTCAATTCTAAAACCTGCAGCAATTTTTAAAAAAATGTTAAAAACTATACCAGACATTGTTCAATTGACATCAAAATACTTAATAAACACTCATTATTGTCTGGTCTCAATATTCAGGGTTACACTCATGCATCAATGAGGCCGGGTGTTTGTTTTTTAATAAACATCGATTCACTATCACGTAGTTTCGCGACTGGCGGTCGTATTTCAAGCACAACTCAAAGCTTTTCTTGAAAACCGTAACTAACCTCCGTTATTTGCGTTTCTTATTTCTAACAAACTGCAAACTCATTAGTAACCGCTTGACTGCCCTTTACGGTTGCTCGGCGCTCTCACACAAATCCGAGCACAAAACTCCACTCACGCCCGGAACGATATCCTGTCGACCGAATTCTAATTCCATTCATTCCACTGCCGCCGACGGCTTCAAACCAGTCTACCAGTTGAATAACTTTCCCTCAATCACAAATTTCACAAAGCGCCATTGATTTCCAAAACCAAAAACTCCGTTCCCGTGCGTTCGCCTGTTCGCCAGCAGCAGCAGCAGGTATTGCCATATCGGAAGCACTCAAAATTAGCATCCCCTTCGACGATGCTCCACTGGCGCTGTCGCCCATTCACTCGAATTAATCAATTTCCACGTCGATTAACGCAAATTCAAACCGAATCGAACACCGGCACTTTCCACTCCGATTCGATTGGGAATGGAAATGAAATATATGTTTGCCGGCAGATATAAGCACTGCCGGCAGGTGGGAAAAACTATGCTCCGGAACCGGCCACCGTTTGTGTGCCATTTATCCGCCAATGGAATCCATTCGGATCGTCATTTTTCTAACATCGTTTGCAAATTACTCTCGCCTCCTTCCCACCCGTTGCCCCGATCCGGATGGAAATTTTAGCTGTCCCTCAATTTCCACGTCATTATCGTTATCGACGTGCGCCGCGCCGCCGGTCGGAGCGAAAATAGACACCGGTGGAATGAGGAAAGCGAAAATAATGAAAGGAAATCCGAAACGAACGGATTCCCCTTTCGATCTCGCTTTAGTAGTTTGCAAGAAGTGACATGCCATTTCCAGTGGATGTCTAGAATCATCTCACCGAGATATCAAGACACATCAATGGAAGATTAATCTTCATGAAAAAGATAGTTTTCTCCCCCAATCAAAATGAAAATGCTCGCTCGGTTAGATCGGCCGCTCAAGAAAGCATATCTATTTTCAGAAAGAATTCTTTCCAGGTGGATTACTGCTCTATCCGGGGAAGAAATACAAACAACTCGCTCCAGTTTTTTTTTTGGTCTCCAAGGAAACCAAAGAGAAGGAACAAACAATATGCTCAGGATTTCCAACGGTTTTCTTCTTCCTTCCATTCAAATGGTGCACTTTCCAAAGGAGTGATTATAGATAATCCTTGCAGTTCCTCGTTGTAAATGTGACTTAAATCCTTCTTTTCTTTTCCTCCCAGGATCCCGAAGTCTGGTATTTGGTCTGCTGTTGATGCTGAGGGCTGCCACTATTGGTTTGTTGTTAGCATTTCAGGAAGAAAAAGAAAAAAGGTGTACCCATTGTGTTGTTCGTAAGAATGGTGCTTTATTCCCTACGGACGGAGACAGCAAAAGGACACAATCTTTGGTGAAGCGGAGTAAAGTCGATTGCACAGGAAAGTGCATTGTGTGCCGCCAGGAGCTCAAGGAAAACTCGGCAAAGAATGGCCAGTTTCGTTTCAGAGGGCTCCTCTTGGCTGCAGTGACTTCAACATGGGAGAAGTAGACGAGTGGCGTACTAAAGTTGGCACGGTGGGAATTTGGTGAAGCAAATAAATGCATGAATTAAGATATTTGGAGAAATCAATATAGCACATAGAATCTGTCAGCGTTGCATACGCTTACATGCTTTTCCATCAACAATTTCTTAAAAGACCTACGGGGTTTTTCATTCGCCTTGATGTGAAACGTCACATTGCGATCAAAATGAAAGCAATCCAATCGAAAGTGTTTAGCACATGAAAACTAACTAAACTAACTCGACTAAACCAGTACGTCAAACTTCAAGGTTTTTGGATTTTAATCATATTTTCTCAGGGAAGGAGTAAATTTGTTATAAGGCTTGTTCGCGACCAAATCTGGACAGATTAAAGCTTCCGGGACTGTCAACCAAGAAATTTACGTGAAAAAGTGTTTGAATAAACGTCTGCTGCCTTTCCTGAAGAAACACGGTTGTTCCGTACTGTCACGGCCGGATTTGGCATCTTGCCATTACGGTAAACAGGGCCGCGGAGTGGTACGCCGCCAACAACGTGCAGGTGGTTCCTGGCGACAAGAACCCTTCCAACACGCCCAGAGCTTCCGCCCAATTGAGAAATACTGGGCTATTGTCAAGCGGAACCTAAAGAAGACCAAAAAACTGCTAAGCGACGAGCAGCAGTTCAAGGCAAACCGGCTTTCTGCGAGCGAAGAAGGTGACACAAGGTGGCTGTACAAAATCCGATGGCAGGGGTCAGGTAAGGCCCGGCAATTCGGATTCGGAAAAGCGGAAGCCTAACTGAATATTTTTCCTGAATTTTATACTAATTGAACATGAAAAGAAATTTTATTTGATTTTTTAAATAAACGATTTCACCGATTGTACACGCGTTGCTTCCTTGACCAAATTTTGACCGTATCACCCTTTATGCCCGAAAATTGGGAACGTTTTTATTTTTCTAGTCACAGTTCATACCGAAAGATTTGGTCTTTTCTGCGATATTTGCTTTACCTTTGCGTCCTTCTGGTGGTTCATGAAATCAGTTTTTGCTCCGCTCCCAGCCTTCCGGGCTGTTGTCAAACGAGTTTTGAAAGATTAAGGAACGTTATGGACAGTTCTTGCAGGACAACCAAGCATTTTTGCAAGTTTTCTTGTTGACAGAAACGGATTTTAATTGCGACCGCACGCAATTGCTTTTCGCACTTGCTCTTCTTTCGACGCCATCGTCAATCTTAAAGCTTGTAATGTCACCAAAAATTGATTTAACACACTAAACAGACATACGTTCATCAGCCTGTGAAATATTTCACGCGTTGATGACGTATTTCCAGAGATAAAAGTATTTAGGGGTATCCAGACTTTGTCGTGAACAAGCCTTAAATGAATAGGTTTCAATCAGTGTCAATTTTTATCATTTACTACCCGGTGCGTGCGCTGCTACGCTTGCAGCTTAATGAAGGAAAATTTAATGTAACTGGCACTTTTGTGGTTTTTTTTCGGAATGAGTTTTTTTTTCTTGAATAAGCAGGGGTTCAAACTTCTATCAAACCATGCTTCCAACCCGAGAAATACACGTTTTGTGTTTAAGTATCCTGGATAATTCCCTTTTTTGGTAGAAATTTGTGTTTCATTTGTATGGGAGCCCTCCCTTCCAGAGGGGGTGGTTTCTCAAACCACCATACAATGATTGCCTTCAAAACCCCGCACATGCCAAATTTGGTTCCATTTGCTTGATTTTTTCTCAAACCATGCCACGGGGCTCTTCGATTAAAATAAAAATTTGAGTTTCATTTGTTTGAACCCCCCGCCCTTTCAAAAAGGGGAGGGGTCTTGAACCACCATAGAAACATTCTTGCCTTCAAAACCCCCCACATGCCAAATTTGATTCGATTTGCTTGATTAGTTCGCGAGTTATGAAGAAATTTGTGTCTCATATGTATCAGAGCCCCCCTTCCTGAGAGAGTAGGGGTCTCAAACAATCATAAAAACCTTCCCCAGCCCCAAAAACTCCTTCATATAAATTTTCACGTTGGTCGGTTCAGAACTTCTCGAGTCTATAAGGGTCTGACAGACAGACAGTAAGACAGAAATTCATTTTTATGTATATAGAAATCTAGCCTCCAAAAACCTCCACATGCACAACTTAATAAGTTCTCGAGTTATTCAGAAATTTGTGTTTCATCTATATGAGCCGCCATCCAGAGAAGGGAGGGGCTCAAGTCAACTTAGAATATTTTTGCCTTCGACTCCACACAAATTTGGTTCCATTAACCTGATAAGTTCTCGAGGTATTCAGAAATTTGTGTTTCATTTGTATGGAAACCCCTTCCCGCCCCTTCCAGATGGCGGACTCAAACTCAAACTTCCATAGAAACATTTATCTCCTCCAAAAACCTCCACATGCCAAATTGGGTTCCATATGCGTGATTAGTTCTCGAGTTATGCACAAATTTTTGTTTCATTTGTATGAGAGCCCCCCTCTTACAGATTTACCTTAGAAGCATTTCTTGCCTTCAAAAACCTCTTCCTGCCAAATTTGGCTCCATTTACTTGATTAGCTCTTGAGTTATGTAGAAGCTTTTGTTTCATTTGTATAGAAGCACCGCCCCTCAACCTAACAGAAAGAGAGAAGGGGTCTCGAACTATCCTAGAAACATTTATTGCCTTTAAAATCCCCGCATGCCAAATTTGGTTCCATTTGCTCTATTAGATCTAGTTGTGAAGAAATAACAGTTTCATTTGTATGACAGCACCCCTAATAGGAGAGGGGAGGCGTCTCAAACCACCATAAAAACATTTTTCTTCTCCAGAAAACCCTACATGCCAAATTTGGTTCCATTTGCTTGATTAGTTCTTGAGTTATGCAGAAATTTGTTCTTCACTTGTATGGGAGCTCCCCTTTCCAGAGAAGGGAGGGGTTTCAAACCAACATCAGAACCTTCCGGTGTCCAAGCCGAATCCAACAAAGCAAAAATCTTGCCGAACGGTCCTTCCGCTCGCGAGTTAAATCGTGACAAAGGAAACCCCAACTCATTTTTATTTATATAGACTATCATACGCAATGAACAATATTTCGAGTCAGTGTGGATGAATTTTATTTGTTTTGAAAATCACAGATGTCAAAACAAAAGGCATCGAACAAATCAACTCATTATGCTTCTATGACTACTCGTTTTCTGATACTCAACACAGTATGAATTTCCAGGGCATCTTTTTTAAAATCACAAGTGATCATCAAACATCCTAACGTCATTTTAAATTCAACCAAAAAGATTTTTTTAAATAGTGTCAACCGCAGAGTCTCACTGCACTCTTTTATCATAATAACAACTTGTAGTAATTGTAACCTGTCGATCTGGGCCTAGACAATCACACATGTTCTACATCTAAAAAAACAAGTAGGGTTGACTAGTGTCGACAAAATCCGAAAAAAGTCTTTAGACCCAGAGCACAGAACAGAAGTACATCTTGAACAACAAATGATGAAGTTTGAGTGCTCTTAGTCGTGACATCTTGCGGTAGAGATCACACATTTTACACGGAAAATAATTTTATCTGCTCCAAGCTTAGACAACATTTTTAGACCTGCTGGTATAAAGTACAAGGTATTTACATGAAGGTTTGTTCCTCGAAACGAATATATAAATAAATTAATATTATTTGTGATTTGATCTAAAATAGACTTTGACTAAGGAGCTTGAGTATATGAAAAATGCTATAAATTTTAATGCACAGGAAATATTTTGTGCAAGTGCGATTGCATTTGAAAAAAAAAACAACATTCATACACCCCTCTATGGGACTTTGTTTGGGAGTTTACTATCACTTAATCTTCTTAGTGTCATTTAATAAGCTCTTTTTATTTTATTGAAAAACTGTGATGAATCGTCTACGTGATCGCTAAACATGTTTTTGTGCTCATAAGTAAATCAAATTTAACGGAACATAAAAACCGACATTTGTTTATTGTTTAAACAACCTTAATTTAAAAATTGTAGCTCAGAAAAACTACGTTGCATAGAAAAACTGTTCAACAACAAGTTGTAGTGAATAATTAACCTAATATAAAAAAAAAATTAACAGCGAGGAAAATTTTTTCTTTGTGCACAAAATTTTATATTACATAATTTAAAGTACCTCAAACCCTCTTCTATTCGCTTCATTTTTTGTGAAAAAAAAAAACTTGAAGATATCAGAAAAAAAAAATCTAGATTGGCATGTCTTATCGTTTGTCTGAACCTATTATCGACAGGGAAGTAAATGAAACCGTGTAGTTTTTTTTTTGCGAAGCGGGTATCTGGAACATGAAGTACCTTTACGCAAAATCTCAGAACTCATGAACTTTAGCACTCCCATGGCGATAAGACATGTAGGAGCCTACAGAAATAAAAAATCAGTAAAATCAGTAGTCTCGTAGCATGAACTTGGATTAATTAGCACTTTCGGAAAAATACCTCTTCTAATTCATTCGAATTTTCCAATTTTTTTAAGTGAGATAAGTTATTTTAGTCAAGTTACGTTATAACTGCTTATTCTTAGAAATATCTGCGTGTTTTCCCTACTATTTGCAGTCCTTGCAAGTTCCTAATAACAGTGATGTCTCAGTACTAAGTTATCTCCGTGATTTAAATCGTAAGTTCTCGAGTAATTCATGTTAAGGGCCTAAAAGCCATTTGTAAACAATGACTTTAAATGTCGATTTCTTTTGAATCTTAAATCACTCTCGTGAAATGAAAGCAGCATTTCGTAGAAGAATGTTAAATCTACTATATGGAGTAGCTGGATATAGTAGGATTCTTGTGATTCGCGAGATATCAACGTTTAAAGTCATTGTTTACAAATGGCTTTTAGGCCATAATCATGAATTACTCGAGAGTGTCATGGAAAACTGTCAAATACACGCTAACGCAAACGCAATGGGCCGGCATTCAAAATGAATAGTATGTTCTCGGATATTAAAACCAACTGTTTGTCAAAGGTAATGGTAATAATGGTAATGGTAATCAAACCCTCTAGAAGAGGTAAAAAATTTGTTCCAAATGGGGTTTGAAATTCATGGATGTTAATTTGACTCTAATTTTTTTGATCAGCAACTGGTGTTTTGAACTTGAATAGATTTGATAATTTGACATAAACGTGCCTTAAATGTTTCAAAAAATGTTTCATATAAAATTTAAGGAGTTCTGTCGATGAAAAAAAGGGTTGAAAAATTGAAGCGCAGACAAACATTCAAGCTTGAATGAAGTACAGCAAAATATAAGAAATGAAGAGATTTATTGACATTAATTCACCGTTCTCTATATTTCACACGAATTATTTTCCCAACTGGTTATGGTAGTGACGTCATCTGCGTATTTGTTCTACCTTATTTTTGTGATTTAGAGTCATTGCTTTTTGATGTTATGTCATTTCTCGAATTATTTTTTCAAAACAGAGAATAATGCAGGGGAAAACTTGTGCTATTTCGAATGAATTACGCACATCAGCACCCAACAATGTTTCTTTTTTTGCACTCGCTAGTACCTAAACAAATGTATTTAGAATAATTCATTACAGAATCCGTACATCAAGGGGATTTGCAGACACGCAGAATTGGTTGTAGTTTATTAGTTCGAATGTTCACGATATCAACCATACATCGTCTGCTCCGAATATTTTATTCCATCTGATTGTAGAAATGCATCCCACAATTCAAAGGTATAAGTAGTAATGGTATTTTCTAATGAGATTATCACAGAATAAAATGGAAAAATCACAAAATGCAGTGTTGTTGTTTTTTCTTCAAGTAACCAGAGCATACTGTGATGATCATATTGCAGCAAATATACCACTTATAGCAGTTGTTTTGACGTTTCTTCAACACTGTAAAAATAGAATGAGTAGAAACAAATAAAATCGAGATACTTTTTACACAACAAAATTTTGCACTTTTCGTGTCGTTGAATCGTTCTAAGTTATCCTTCCGTTCCGTGCCCAGAGCTTGGGTCCCGAAACCACCGAAATTCGTATTTTGAACTCCGGCGAATTGCATTTTTCTTCACAAATTGGCATCAAAAATTGAAATTTTGATATTCTTTGAGAACATCCTCAGCTAAAATGTAAATGCTCCAGAAGCATTTCTTTAATATTTCTTAGGACGAGCAACTTTGCCGAAGATAGTGTTTCAATCCGACTTCACCCTTAAAAATTATTACCGTTTATCGACAGTTTGTCAAAAAAAAAACAAAGTACAATCAAACCCCCGACTAACGCGGATCCCCTTGAGGAGGATCTCGAGTGATACATGGGTGTTGGCCTTCTTGGTTTCATTCTGGAATATCTCGTGATCCTTTGCAGATAGAAAGTTACTTTTCTTAGTAAAGTTGTTAAGCAGATCAAGACCTTGAGGATGGTAAACTTAAAAACTCATAACTATCTAACTACGTGGCGCTAGTGCGCATTGAAAATTAAATAATAGCCCGAATCCAGGCATCCTTAACATACAGGAAGTTGGCGTCTTCGACAAATATGTTTGAATTGTTAGGCCTTTTGGTAAGCGTAAACATTAGTTCAGAATTCGTCCACTACGTGGTGCAAGAGTACATGTACAGAACTGAAGCTCACCGCAGCAGAACTTTCCTGAAGTTCTCCGCAGCAGAACTTTCTTGAACCTCTCGGCAAAACTTCCCTGAAGTTCTCTGAAAAGTTTCCCTTAAGTTCTCTGAAGAACTTTCTTGAATTTCTACGAAAAACTTCCCAGAAGTTCTGTGCAGAGCTTCCCTTACGTACTCTGCAGAACTTTCCATGAAGTTCTCTAAAGAACTTACTTGAAGTCTTTTGAAGAACTTCTCTCAAGGACTAACCCTAAGTTGACAGAAGAACGTACCAAAAATTCCCATATTATGGTAATCAACCTCTGATATGCAGTAGCGATAAACATTCATCACATAGTTCAGATGATGGTCTGCCTGTGCCCAGCAGTGAAATAATTCTGAACTATGAAAAAAAAAAAAACGTTTGGAAGACCATGGTTCGGACGTGTTTTACGCTCTATCGGTAGTTTTCCGCTCACGCATTTTCGTTATCATCGGTACAAGCGACGACGTGTTTTCCGTTTGGTACGTCCTACGTGGTAGGAGATGGACGTCCACAAGACGCCGCATAGTGCGGCTTCGAGTTCTTCCACGGAAGAAATCTGAACCACCCGTCATCAGTAAGCAAAATTGCTGAGAAACAACGCTTTCAGCACGTTGTTGGATAAAATCAAGGCCGCTCGAAACCAAGCGACTTCTGCAATCTCCCCTCCAGAAAATACAATCGGGAAAAGAAAACCACCTATGGTTGTAAAAAACCTCAGCTCCTTTTTTTTTTTAATCGGTTCGTTTATTTGTTAGGCTCAGGCGTGTGTAACACTTTACGGAGCCGATATTCAATATTGTTGTACAAAACATTTTACTGTTTGTTATTAGTAAAAGAGGGATGCCAATTACTCGTGGCTAGCTCGAGGTTAATGAATCATATAATCGTTTGGAAAAGGGCTAGGTAGGTAACTTATTTAAGCCATTATTTGCTGCTTTTGGTTGCGACATCTACCAAATCCTCGATCCCTGTAGTCCTTTTCAGGAACTAAGCCGCAGATGGGTGACCACAGTTTGCTGGACAGGTACAAGTAGCACGGAAACAAAAGGATAGTATAACTGGGACACAATGGTAGGGAATTTACTAGAGTGGAAGGAAAGAGGGTGATGACGTCACACTCTTAGATCAGACAAACAAAGGAAGTCGTAAATCGCTTGCATGTAGGGAAGATCACGTATTCCCAAAACGTCTCTTATCTCGCGGAAGGGTTGTCCACCTCGGGCCACTAGGGTATCCAATAGTCGTGCTCTGGAGGCATCATTATCCGGGCATTGCCAAACTACGTCAGCTTTTTGACCCTCGTCGAAAAAATGTCCAGCATCGAAGCTCAGCCGACGTACAAAATCACGCGTTTCGGTATCAAAATCCACTGCTCGTCACCGGAGGAGTTTGACCTGGTGCAAAATTTCCTAAATAAGGTCGAGTACGAGTTCTACACCCACGACAAGCCTGGCGAACGACCCTGCCAGGTTGTGCTTCGTGGTCTAAAGCTAGTCAATTCGAGTGAACTCCTGGGTCGGATGAAAAATGAGCACAATCTCGTCGCAGTTCATCTCATCAAGCGTAAGGGTGAATACGCCGCTCTGGATGAACCTCAAAAAGCTGGGCGAAATAAGACCAACCTCAACAAGCTGGGCGAAATAAGAAGCATCGCTCAAATCATCGTTCGATGGGAAGCCTATCAGAACAAGCGTGCCGACGTAACACAGTGCATGAACTGCCTGTATCATGGCCATGGAACCAGAAACTGCCATCTCAAAAGCCGATGCAACAGCTGCGGTGAAATCCACCCCATCGACAAGTGCAAAACCAGAAGCTCACCAGCGAAACGATGCGCCAACTGCAACGGCGCCCATGCTGCTACCGACCGTAGCTGTCCCAAACGTGCCGAGTATATCCGGTAAATTTTTTACAGATATCTGTAAAATTTAACCGAAATCCGTAAAATCGGATTACCGAACGTTCAGCTGTTGAGAATCCGGTAAACCTTTACAGATTTCTGTAAAAAAAATCTAAGTGTGCACGAACCAGCCAGACCGGAACGGAAACAGGAAAGGACCATCCGCACCTGATGTGATCCTGAAGAATTTCCCGGCACTACCAAACAGTTCCCAATCCACCGGAACATACAACACATCTGGCTCTCAGCCCGTATCCATCGCCTGGACAACCCGTCAGAAGCAAGAACGCAGAATTGATCCCCGTATTAGAGCGGGAATAAACAGCCATCCTCCGGATCCTTCACCTGAGGGTAGTCAAGATGCACTCTACAATTCCGAAGAGCTTTGAAACATCTACAACAAGTTCTGCGATCGCCTGAAGCAGTGCAAAACTAAATCGGACCAAGTCAAGGTCCTTGGATATATGGTCTGCAAATATGGGGTCAACTGAGCCCCGCAGCATCCGTATTTCCAATTAGAATGCTCGCTCTGTAAGGGCGAAAAAGATCGAACTGAGTAGCTTCTTGCTCAGCAGAACATCGACGTGGGAGTTATTACGGAAACCAGGATTAACCCAACTATCAACTGTTCGCTCCCAAACCACATCAGGATCCGGCTAGACCGCTTCAATGCAATGAGCGGTGGTGTAGCCGTTATTGTTAAACATGGCATCAAGTACGAAATTCTCCCGCATCCTCAAACAAGAATCATCGAAGCTATCGGATTAAAACTATTCGGCCAAAACGGCAACATCTCACTGTTTGCAGTCTACGTACCTCGACAGTGCACGGACAAAACCAGCTCATCTACACTCTTCGTAGAAGATCTCCAGAAACTAACCGTCAACCGTACCGGATTCGTAGTGGCTGGCGACCTCAACGCCCGCCATACTTCTGGCAGATGACCTCAGTACAGGTACGTGTAAGATCCACTTCCCCGACGAACCAACGTATCTTTCCCCAGCCGGAAAATCAACAACACTGGATGTATTCCTTCCGGACCTGGCACTCTCCAAACCCACCGAACACCACGAACTAAGTCCGACCACTCTCCGGTGGTGTGTGAACTAGAGCTAAACCCTAAATCCCACCAACGGTGACAAGATCGTTTGAAAATCGTGGCGATAATCTGCTTAGCTTAATCAGTGATACATAAATTGTTTCTAAATTAATTGTTCATGCTGGCAGCAACATATTTTTGTTGATAATCGTTGAATTAATAACATATCTGGTACATAGTCCGAATAAAGGACCCAGGCTAACATTACATCCCGCTACCCTAATAAATGAAGCAATTATGCTCAGTCAAACGTTACGTAACACTTTCACTCTAGTGTAATGCATTAATTTTTCAAAATTTTGAAATGACATCCGGTATAGAAGAGTGAAAACTAATTCTACGTTAAAAAATAAAAAAACACGAACTGCAATCATTTGTACTTCAACCATTTTCTCCGTGTCGCATACCCAGAATCTCCTCACTAATACATTGTTGCATATTGCTTGTCAATTTGAAACCAAAGCAACGAAGATTTAAGCTGAAATATGCACACATCCTACCCGGCAGCGAAAACAATCCGGATGGATAGCAAATTCTTCAAACTACCGAAGCAAGCTGCTCGCTCAAGAATCTTTCTTCCTCTTGGTCGTCTTGCCAACGAATCTGAAACCCTAGACCAACAAACAATAACAATCGTTCAGCAACCAACAGGGAATATTGAATGTTGTCATTTCGCATTTTACCCCAAGATGCTGCCCGACGATGGCCCACCACACAGCATGTATATAAATATACCTTCGAGAGACCGTTTAAGCCCTTCTATTGTGTGGTCAGGTTCTTTTCACTCCCTCACAGTGTGTACATTTTCGGCTGGAGCCAGATCATCCCGAGAACTAAAGGGACGGACAAGACCGGACAATCACAGTACCTCCAACTCATGTACGATATTGAATAGGGATTTCATTCTGTTGACCCTCCGTGTTCTGTGCATGTCATCGCCTTCTGGTCAATTCACCACCTCGCCACCCTGTCTATTGAAATTCAATCTTGAAATTTCACCACACCCCCACCGAAAAGAGCATCCGCTGCACTGCTGTGGCCTGCTGTGGTCATATCAGTAAGAATGCATCTTCGGATTTCGGTTCCCATGGAAATCCCCTCCAATTCGCCGTACGTCAACGTCTTTTGAGTGGAGAATCGCTTCCTTCCACTATCACCGGCTGCTTTGGATGACAATTTAGTCGTCTTATTCCGATGGATTGCATATCTTTTGTAGTGATTTTGAACGAAGCGGAGTGGAGGGAGGATTTATTTGTGGACGAACAATTGACGGTTTTAAATTTCAAAGACAAGCTGCAGCTTCCCGGCGCTCGCTGGTAAGTGTAGGGTTTTTACGGAGCTCGGGGCTCGGACAGTAGGAAAACGATATTCAAAGATGGTTTGGAGAAGCACAACAATGCTTGGTTTCCTTCTAACTTTTTCGATTACTGGAATTTCGGAGATGGAAACTTATTCGTTACCAGCAGGGAATTTGGAAAAGTGAGAGATAGACCATTCTTTGTTGGAGTAAATTTGATTTGGAAAGTCAATTCAACTTCAATCCAATCGGTAATCAACTCCCAGGACCAGGAGTGACACACGCAAAAGAAGAGGTAGAGATAAGTGTGTCGGCTTGACGTGCCGCAAGGGCTCAGTAGGGATTCTTTGTGCAGACCCGAAGCTAAGAAACAGTTCCATTGTGGTTATATCGTATTAATTAGTTTTTTTCCACTGTATATAACTACACCCAAAATAAAAAAGCAAGATTGTAACGTAATTTCGCATGATTTGGTATCATTTCTCGTAATGGATCGTAACTTGGAGAAAAAATGCAACATTGGTCGTGGGCAAAAAAGCAACACATTAATTCGATTAGAAAAATGCAATGTGTGCGTGAGGTTGTGCAGTTGATTAGTAGTAGTAAATTCAATGGCCCACAAAAAAAAAGATCTTCAGCCGCTACCGGGAATCGAACCGCGACCGTCAGCATGACTGCTCCTTAATGTAACCATCCAGTCACCATAACAAGTTGAGATGTTCAGAATAAAAGCCCTACAGTTGCTTCGGTTGTCGAGGCACTCAACGTTACAACAATGAAGCCAATATCGGTCGCACACACTTACATGGCTTCGTTTATTTAATAAAACTTGATGACCTGAGAGGGATATGGGAGTGTGATGACGAGTGAAAATAAAAATAGAACACTTGACAGCGGAATAGCAACAGTGGCAAATGGCGTGCTGCGGCTGTCGAGGCACTAGGCACACAGCAATAACCGCTTGCACACACTTGCATGGCTTTGTTTATACCATAAAAAGCTTTGTGGATCATGATGGGCAAAATTGCCTTATCAGAATCATGCGGATTTCTCAAGATATGATTGCAAAAACTGCAAAATTGCAATTTTGCATTTTTTGCTACAATTTCAACTTTTGGGTGTACACGCTTTTTTGTATAATTACCGTAGGAATATATGAGATACAGATGGCTCATTAAATCAATTAAAATTACTGTAGTACCTGTGAGATTCGCTACGAGTGATACGGGCTACGATGAAGGTAGGCGGAGCAGCACATCTAAGTCTTAGATATACTATTATTTTAACGGTTTGTCCATGATCATCCATGAAATTCCCAAGTATTGTGTAATACTTTTAGATTATTTTTTCCCTCGGGGCTATGATACATTGTCCAAACTTTCAGGTTCATGATGGATGCGCGGATCCGTCTGTGGATGTGCACACATTGCAAATGGAATTGTTATTATCATTTAATATTACAACATCTCTTCACCCAAAAGTTGAAATTGTGGCAAAAAATGCAAAATTGCAATTTTGCAGTTTTTGCAATCATATCTTGAGAAATCCGCATGATTCTGAAAAGGCAAATTTGCCCATCATGTTCCACAAAGCTTTTTATGGTATAAACAAAGCCATGCAAGTGTGTGCAAGTGGTTATCGCTGTGTGCCTAGTGCCTCGACAATCGCAGCAACCGTTGGGTTTTGTTCAACCGTCAACAACTTCTCAATATGGGTGAGACAATGGCACAGAACGCCGCTACACCATATTCCACTGTTGCTATTCCGCTGTCAAGTGTTCTATTTTTATCTGCACTCGTCATCACACTCCTAATGCCCTCTCATCAAGTCACCATGCGGTTTATGAAATAAACGAAGCCATGTAAGTGTGTGCGGACCGAAATTTGCTTCATTGTTGTAACGTTGAGTGCCTCGAAAACCGAAGAAACTGTAGGACTTTTTTATTCCATTCACCTCAACTTGTTGTGGTGACTGGATGGTTACAATGAAGAGCCGTCATGCTGACGGTCGCGGTTCGACTCTCGGTAGCGGATGGAAATCTTTTTTTTTTGTGCGCCATTGAATTTACTAATCAACTGTACAACATCACGCACACATTGAATTTTTCTAATCGAATTGATGTGTTGCTTTTTTGCCCACGACCAATGTTGCTTTCTTTCTCCAAGTTGCGATCCATTACGAGAAAGGAAACCAAATCATGCGAAATTGCATTACAATCTTGCTTTTTTATTTTGGGTGTTCACAATATTTTGAATGCTATTTTAAGCTTCGCATTTATACATCTCTCTGTAAGTTTTAACCCACCTTGGTTAGATATTCCATTTATTTCAGAAATCAACAAACTGAGGTCTTCGACCAATCCAATTGTAGAGTAACTAGAATGGCAGAAAACCTTTCAGAACATGTCTTATTTAATGTCTTGCTGATTCACAAAAACAATCAAATATCTGAATCCTATATGGTTTAAGCTGTTCAGTGGAATACTTGTAACTAGAAATGAGAAGAAAAATTAGTATTTTCCATTTAATTACAACTACCTTTGCTTATCTTGACAGATACGCGTATTTCGTCTACAATGTGTCTGAAATTATAGACGAAATACGCGTATCTGTCAAGATAAGCAAAGGTAGTTGTAATTAATCGGAAAATTCTTATTTTTCTTCTCATTTCAAAGCTAGTCAAATATCTTTTTATTGAAATTGAGCGGTTCCACCTCAAATCAGTAAATGGCAAAACTTTAGTATTTTAGATTTGGCCAAAACTTAGCGAACGTATTTGGAATTACAGTATAAGTGTTTTGGCCTAAGAAACGGTCGTTTGATACGAGAGTAACTTTTGAGAAGGTCCTACGCGTTTTTGATGCAACAGTTACTCGGAAATCGTTCGTTTTAGAGGACATGTGTTCGAGATGAAATGGTAGGGAATCAAAATGTTCATGAACAAAAATACATACACTGGAAAAAAAATAAAAATAAATTAAATGAAAAAATCACAATTGAAACTTAAAACAAAAATTCCCATAATACACCATTGTTTTTTTTTAATTTCGATTATTCGGCAAAAAAAACATTGTTTTAGAGGTTAGAACAACATGGACAAAATCAGTTTATAAAAGTTTCCCTAGTAGCGAATTTTGGAAGATTTTCATAAAATTAATTTATGTTCATCAAAAGTATCAAATTTTCAATGCCGAAAACGCAGTGTGCTTTTGCCACGAGCAGACGTGTATTTCTTTTCTGTCAGTTTTTTCGGTCGTTTGGAAGAAGTATAAAAATTATTCTAAATTGTATAGTTATCGATATGTTTCTGGTAGTTAAATTATTTGTTCTCTTGTTGGAAATGTGCAAACCACTAAACACCTGGCAAACGTTCATCGGCAATCGCACCTCCGAAATTCAGCAACTGACACATGCACAGCAAAAAATAATTAATTTTAACAAGCGCGTAAAATTTTAACCTAAAAGAGGCGTAAACAGCGAAGTTGTATGCAATCATCCATACAACATACTAAAATGTTTGTAATCTGTCATACAAAAGGCTAGACGCAGGCGTTATCTGACCTCAATTTACATGAAATATCCCATTAATTTCTGCCAAATCTAGCATTCCATTTATGTGTATTAGAAAACGCAAAAAAATTCAATGTTTCTTTTTTAAAATTGAAATTGTAGCTAAAAATGCAAAATTGCAATTTTGCAGTTTGCAATCATATCTTGATAAATCCGCATGATTCTGAAAGGCAATCTGCCCATCATGTTCCACAAAGCTTTTATGGTATAAACAAAGCCGTGCAGCGTATGCAAGCGGTTTTCGCTGTGTGCTCTAGTGCCTCGACAGTCGCAGCAACCGTTGGGTTTTTGTTCAACCGTCAACAACTTCTCAATGTGAGTGAGACAATGGCACAGAACGCCGGTGCGCCGTATGCCTCTGTTGCTATTCCGCTGTCAAGTGTTCTATTTTTATCTGCGCTGTCATCACACTCCTATCGCCCTCTCAACAAGTCACCATGCGGTTTATGAAATAAACGAAGCCATGTAAGTGTGTGCACGTGCTTCATTGTTGTAACGTTGAGTGCCTCAAAAACCGAAGAAACTGTAGATTCTTTATTCCATTCACCTCAACTTGTTGCGGTGACTGGATGAACACAATGAAGAGCCGTCATGCTGACGGTCGCGGTTCGACTCTCGGAAGCGGATGGAAATCTTTTTTGTGCGCCATTGAATTTACTACTACTAATCAACTGCACAACATCACGCACACATTGAATTTTTCTAATCAATTGATGTGTTGCTTCTATTGCCCACACCGGTGCTGCTTTCTTTCTCCAAAGTTGCGATCCATTACGAAAATGAAACCAAACTCATGCGAAATTGCATTACAATCTTGCTTTTTTATTTTGGGTGTAGTCAAGAATGTGCAGTATCAAGCTTTCTCTGAAGAAATCAAGGCGTTGAAAAAGAACCAACCAATCTCGACGAATCCACTTTGCGAAATCTGCGTCTCGGAATCGACAAAAAGGGTATCCTCCGTGTTGGTGGCCGGCTCCAACTGACTCAAGAAGACTACCAAACAAAGCATCCTATGATCCTCCCCAGCAAGCATCCGTTTACTAGGTTGATTGCAGAGCATTTCCATACCCTCTCATTGCATTCTGGTCCCCGAATAACACTGGCTTCTATGCGGCAAGAATTCTGGCCTCTACGTGGCAAAGATCTTGTCAATGCAGTGTGTCACAACTGTTTCCGGCACCGCGTGTCCCTATTACCCAACCTATCGGCCAACTTCCGAAGACCCGTAATGCGCCCAGCAGACCATTCTCAATCACTGGTGTAGACTATTGTGGCCCCGTCTATATGCAACCAATCCATCGTCGTGCCGCACCACAGACAGCCTTCATCACCGTATTTATCTGCTTCGTCACGAAAGCAGTCCATTTGGAGTTGGTATGCGATCTCTCCGCAGAAGCGTTCATTGCTGCCTTACGCCGCTTTATTGCTCGCCGCGGCCTGCCTGTTGAGATGCACTCTGACAATGGGACCAATTTTCAAGGAGCAAACAACGCGCTAGCAGCTATGTACACCACCTTCAACGATCCCCAAAAACAGCAGAAAATCATCGACGAATGTAGCAAAAAGGGTATCAAGTGGACTTTCATACCTCCGAGGTCGCCTAACTTTGGTGGTTTATGGGAAGCCGCTGTTAAAACTGCAAAGACGTCACTATCGAAGACCCTCGGAAATGCACGGCTCTCCTACGAAAATTATGCCACCGTCCTCACACAAGTAGAAGCCAACATGAATACCCGTCCGCTTACGCCGTTATCCGAAGATCCCGATGAACTGGATGTCCTTACCCCAGGTCATTTTTTAACCGGACCGTCGTTCGCAGCACTCCCAGATCCGGATTGCATGAATGTCCCAGTAAATCGGTTGAAACATTACCAGCAACTGCAGCAGCTCGTTTAACAACACAGGATCCGATGGAAGAAGGAGTACCTGACGGAGCTCAACAGTCAGCGGAAGAAGTCTTCAGCACCGGTCGAGATCTTCGTTGGCCAACTAGTCCTAGTACAAGACGACACAAAATCACCATCCTCTTGGCCACTAGCAAGAATCCTATCCGTTCACCCAGGAGAAGATCAAATAGTCCGCGTCGTTACCGTCAAAACAACATCAGGAGAATCTATCCACTACCTTTCGACGGGAATTTGATGCAAACAAACATTAACCAGCCAACAGAGAAAAACCCGGAACCAGCTCACCTAAAATGTAAAGATTTGTGTTAGTTTATGAAGCTTGTTAATTGGTTTACGATATTTATTCGCCAATATTTTGATGTTTTTTGTTCTCGACGATCCAAGACACGTGCGAAGATAATGTAAATTGTGTAAACAAATTTAGGTGGCCGGCTATGTTGATAGCTAAATCTGAGTGAGCAAGGTGAGAAAGAGAATGAAGAGAATGAGAAGAAGGGACGAGATGAAGGTTGACTCAAACGTCAATCAGGAAATGAGATGCAAAGCTCACTCGACACTGAAAATTTCTTTTCTCTCTTTGTTTGTTCTATGTTTTATGTTGTTTACGAACCTATTAGAAAAAAGGGAGTCGTTTTTGTAGTAAGTTCAAGTCCAACGTTCGTAACATTAACACCCCGTTCACTCTACAACTTATATTACGTGATATAGACTATCTTGATCTCACTTCACCAAGTGACAAATGTCACTTCGACTCTCGGAATAACCCTCCATCTATACATCTAGTTTTCACTGGAAATAATGTACATGGCATGTGATATCAAGATACTCTATATCAAGTAATATAGGTTGTAGTGCGAACGGGGTGTAAGATCGACCAGAAATAAATATTTAATATGAAATAATTGAATAAAGAACGCATTGTAGACCTTGTATAGTAGAAGAATAATGGTGTTTGAACTGAATAAAGTGTAGTTTAAGTGTAAAAGTAGTGTACTTAGGGCACCTCCAATCCTGATGGGAAACTGGTACAGATCTAAATATTTAGATCTGAAGTGATCTAAATTCCTGCACCGCGGTGTTCTATATTGGCTTTTATACCACAATCTGATTCAAATTTTTGCATCTACCAAGAAAACTGATTCAAATGATGCATGATTGCCGTGATCTATTTTCTGTAGTAGTGCTGGCAACAATTCTATAGAAACAAAAAGAGTCGGGTTATCTGTCAAAGCCGTGCTGTCCTTTTTGTTTCTCCAAGAAAACATTTTTATTTGTCCGAGCTGCTTGTTTACCCGTATCCGCGCTATCAGCATCTTATAAAGTTTCGCATCGCGTTTCGCAGTAGTGACGAAGACGATTGAGAAGTCCTATATTGTGATGGCTTTCATCAAAAATGGCTCTAGCGACACCGGTTGTAATGTAAAATGATAAGCGCTGCTATTCCTGCGGACATCGAAAGCTACTCGGGTGAACTAATGGTAGACGATAAGTTTGACTCAAATGAAAAAAAAAACGACCATGCTCCGTCGAAGGAAAACTGCAGCTGCATTCCAGAAAGCACTTCTACCATCTGTATCATCATCTGATCTATTTCGACTAGGCATGTGATTCAACTTCACCAATCATGACGAAGGCTATAGCACCAGAGACGCAAATAGGAGGCAACAAATTGCACTGGTGCAATTCTTGCGCAGTTATTCCCAGACCTTCAGAGGCAGCTTTTTCCGGCGAATCATATGGTGGAAAATATGTTCCAGCAGTGTCGCAAGATATCTACGGACACATCTGCAATGCGAAGGTCGAGTTCAATCTTAAAGGGCTGGCCAATGGACTGTGTGATCGTAAGCTCGTGGCCAATTCCAAAAAGATGATTCGAAGATATTTGTAAAAAAAGCAAACTGTTCCACACGGAGTTCTAATTAAAACAGATTTATTGCTTTATGATTATTAATCGATCACACTGTTGAACTTTAAATTAAACTTACTCTACACTATCTGTACCTAGCAACTACCAATGTAAAATGGGTCGCGACATTCTGTTATGCTAGTGTACAGTGTCTTGGTGGTAACTGCTCCTCCCCTGGTGTTGGACCTATTGGTTTGATATCCGATCCTCAACGATGGTAGCTTATAAAAATATACCGATGCCAGATCGGTTGGTTGACTATCCGCAGGTTTATGTGGTTTTGCATGGTTGATATGTGATTTCTTTTACTGGTTCCTGAGACTAAATGTGTAAATTGCAACGATTATAGTCATGAAAGTTGAAAAGAAAATCCTCCGACCATTATCCATTGATGGCTGACTTTTGTTTTGTTCTTCAAGTGTTCCAAATTTTTATGGTGAACTTTTCTAAACGTGTGCATATTGATTGAGGAGTCGATGTTTCGCTTTGTAACCTTCAACCCAGTTTTTATTAATTCCTTAGCAAAATAATTTATTGTGCAATTTTGGCATTTGATTAGGAATGAACCTACTAGTTTTCTGTTGAAATCTCATGTATTGAAAGGAGCATGTTGTTCACGTCGTCA
>JASCZW010003306.1:0-34735 GCA_034211315.2 Aedes japonicus | reverse complement strand
TCCATAGGGTCTTGTGAATACCGGCTGGAGAATGGAGGGCCACAAGGTTCCGTATTCTCTGTGACACTATTCTTCGTCGCGATGCAGCCGATCTTCCATGTGCTGCCCGTCGAAGTCGATATTCTTTTGTACACGACATCCTCCTCGTGGTACGACGTGCGAAAGGGGAATGCCTGCACCGAAAGCTGCAGGCCACTGTCAAAGCCATGGTCAAGTGGGCGAAAAGCGTGGGGTTCGCCATATCTGCAACGAAGTCGCAGACATTCTACTGCAGCCCACATGCGCGTCGAGAGCCGGCGCAGGAGATCACCATCGATCGAACCCCCGTTCCGAAGACCAACCGTCTGAGGATCCTGGGGTCACACTGGACCGAACGTTGACGTTCAAGCCGCACTGCAAAGCGATAAAGAAAGCATGCGAGTCACGACTACGAATTCTGCAGATAATCGGCGCCAAACTTCCAAGTGGCAATCGAACAACTCTGCTGCAATTTGGTTCAGCTATAGTTACCACGAAATTGATCTACGGAGTTGGACTCGTGACCTGTGGAGGACAAACAAACTTGCAAACACTCGCCTCAGTCTACAACCGAATGGTTCGGTTCAACTCTGGAGCCTTCGTGATCAACTCAGTCATGGCCGAAGCGGTCACACTACCCTTTGAACTGCTTTCGACACAGGCGATAGCGCGAACGACCATCAGAATGCTATCGAAGAACCGTAACAATAACACCCTCTCCTTGATTCGACGAACATCGGGTCGGCTCGAAGAACTACGTTAGCAACCGTCGGCCAACTAACAAGGTCGAGCGAAAGACTGTAGCGCGCTTGCAAACCAGCAGTTGTGTGGGACGTGAAGCGATGAGAACGAGTCACCGAGGAGATCCACCGGAAAAAGTGCGACCAATCGTACAACTGTTGACAACACGCTTCAACAAGTCAACGATAGTCCACACCGACGTATCCAAGTCTGGAGATACTGTAGGGGCAGCTTTTTACAACAATGGCGTTGCTGGAACATACAGTCTCCCAAATAAGTGCAGCATATTCTCCGTGGAACGTATTCAAACAAAATGGCGATCGCGATACCAAACCTGGGCGATTTGGTAATTTTATCGAACTCTGCAAGTAGCCTACAGGCCTTGGATAAAGGGAAATCAAAACATCCATGGATTCAAAAGATAGAACAGGCAGCACGAATTCGATCTTTTGGATTCTGATGGATCCCTGGCCACGCTGGAGTCAATGGGAATGCCGAAGCTGACCGACTTGCCAATGAAGCTAGACGACAACCGGCCATCTATATCCCAAGAATCGAAGCTTAGAAAAGTGAAGTGTGACACACACGGATGGACGGAAAAAGGTAGCACAGCTGATCAGGGTGTACTTACACGTCTAAGGATAGGTCACACACACGACTTACGCACACATTCCTATTGAAAAAAAAGAGCTCCCGCCGAATGTGACTGTTGTGGCACCTGATATTAGAATGCAGGAAATACGATGCAGAAAGAAAAGGCAACAACATCGAAACTAGTCTGCGTGATGGCCTGGACAACACAGATGAACAAACAGCACATATGTTAAATTTTGTCCGCAAAAGTTAACAGAAATTTACGGAAGAAGCCATTGTTTACGTTTGTCAGTTAGGCCCTAATGATAAATCTTTGTCGAAATAAGTGTCAATCCTGTGCAAAACTTCAGTGGCATCACCTTGACTTCAATCTACGTATGCACTGGCTCTCAAAATAAAAACAATCGCCAAAATACTGCTGACTTTCAACGGTCTAATCCAGTAAATTAGACGATTAAATTACTTGTTCGACCACATCGAGAATAAATTATGTTTTAAATCTGAGATCGAATGTTGGTGCACAGGTGAAAAATGAGGTGTCACGTGCCCCAGTTAGAAAATATCGAGAATATGATCAACATAAACTTTCCATATCCATAAGGTAGAATAATTCTCTTAAACAAGGGCATATATTAGGAAAATTTCGTTTTATGTTGCCTCCGAAAAGGTAACACTACATACATTCCTAGAAAAGTATTTGAATTCAAAGAATGCGCATACCTTGTACATGAAATTTAAAAAATCATCAAAATAATTATAACTATGTTCCAACAATTCCTTAAAATTAACAGACATTTAAATTTATGATTCCCCAATTAGAACCACCAAGAAGTCCACCACTTCATCTATAAAACAGAGTGACTTACGTAAGACTGCGCATACCTCGAGAACGGATCGTCCGATTTAAGTTGGCTTTTTTTTTGTTCTGTTCGGCTACCTACGCCCAAGGAACATTAATTAATATCGAATTCGTTTTTGAACCTAGGTTGGAACCAGTTCCAACCTGCGATACCCGAACTTATTGTCAGTGCAAACTTCAAACCGATAAGAGTTACAAATAAAACCATACACAGTGACGTTTAGCACACAACAAGCCGACCCAATTTTGATACCCGATCCAGTTTGGAACTGGATCAAAAACGAATTCGCTATAAGTTGGACAGTTGGAAAATGAAAGAATTTCAATACATTATGTATAGTTTTTTCTCTCGTTTTGATCGAATTATCCTTGACATGCATCGTAGGTGACTTTGATAGTCCACCTGACATTGCACAATTCGACACAAATTTTTCATTAGGGCCTAACTGACAAACGTAAACAATGGCTTCTTCCTTAAATTTCTCGTTATTGAAAACTCGCCTAATCAATCCACCACGATCATTTCGAAGAGGAAATGTTCACCTATCCGATAGAATAGGAGGCTTACATGAGTAGCTTTTGTGCCACGAGAAATTTACGGAAGAAGCCATTGTTTACGTTTGTCAGTTAGGCCCTAATGAAAATTTTGTGTCGAATTCCACAGGTGTCCTGATTGCTCTGCTGTTGGTTCTTTTTACTTTTTGAGCATTAATTATTAAACTTTGAATAAAGTGTATTATTCGTGAACGATCACTCAAGTGAAACTCCGGGCGACTTTGTTCATTTCGGAGATAGCCGTGATATGTCTGAACTGTCGAAATATCAAAATAATCCGAATATTAACTTCGGTCTTTATGCACCATTTTTCGACTTTTCTTCGCACACGATGAAAGCAACGATATGTAAGGAAGGTACAGTTGACGACAAATATGCGAGTAGCCTTGCATAACGATCCGTCTGCCGAGATATTCTCAAATCAATTATTGGCGATTGGCAATGGAAAAGTACAAGTTGACGTTTCCACCGGATTTATTTCGTTCCCGCCGAATTTCTGTCATTTCACAACGACGAAAGGGGAATTTATTACAAGTGATTCCCAAACATCGTCCAGAATTTTGAGAACCACGATTGGCTGAGTGCACGTGCGAGTTTGGCAGTGAAAAATAAGGAAGTAATACTCGACTGTCGAGTCTAGTACTAGTACACGACACTGAAGAAGTCTGCACATTGTAGACGACAAACGCGTATCTGTCAAGATAAACAATAAAGGTAGTTGGAATTAAATGGAAAATACTAATCTTTCTTCACGTTTCTAGTTACATGTATTCCACTAAACAGCTCACACTTTCTAGGTGTCAAACAAGCCAAGCCTGACTTAAAGTTACTTTAAAAAAAATTTAATCATGAATGCTCGGAATTATTTAAATCATAAAATCGGTTAAAGCGGAACAAAGTTTAGGATAAAATTGTGTAAGCTATGATATAATGATATGAATCCTGAACATAGCCTTCTATAACCCGATTGTGGTCTTAGTTTAAAAAATCAGCTTTTATTTATTTTATTTTATAAGAAATTCTCGTTCAATAATAAATGAGCACACCTTAAGCAATATGAAAAAATATGATGGTAGGATTTGGAATAAAACCAATTTCAATTCAAACAGAGAAGCCACTATTAAGAGCTTTGATTTTATCTCTTTCTTCTGAGGAAAAACCATAAAAGTTAGAAAACTCGATTAGCCAATGTAACTTAATGACAAATTTTCTAAAATTTAGCATGAAACCTTTTCATTGAAATACCTAAAGTTGTATGCCATAGGCAACCCTATCCACCCAACATCTACCAGATTCATTCGATATCCTTTTAGTGGGATTAATTCAGCATATTATTCTTTACTTTCTCACTCATCGGTGTGCGTAAATTAAAAAATAAATCACAGAGAACAGCCGACTAGTCACAGACCAACGGGAGAGAGAGAAAGAGCGGGCTAAACTGAACGAACGAACGAACGAACGAGCGGCGGCGAAGTCCACCGAAACCCGCTTCTACTTGCTGGCTATGCTGGATCGACGAGCAAGTCGCCACCGCCGCCGCACCAGACAGGCTGTAGAAAATGTCAAACTTTTTTTTTCTGTCCGCCCCGATGCTTTTCCTCACTCTTCTTTTCTCTGGGCGATTATCCATACACAAAAACACACACTACTGCGGGCACGCGCGCTCACACACTTTTGCTGCTGCTGCCGCCTGAATAAATTCGAACTTTTTGGGGAGCAGCCGCCGTGCAGCGCGCATATAGAACATCATCATCATTGTGCGGGGAGCTTACTTTTTTTTTCTCGACTCGTCGCTCTCGCTCTAACTCACACACGGAACTGCAATCACTCGTTACTGCGGGAGGGAGTGCGGACACTCTCGATCAATTCAAAGGAAAAAATGGTTTAACAATCTTCCACTCCTTTCCCGCACACCCGACGCAATTACTTCATTCGCGCACTTATCCACTAAATTATTTCTTCTATATTGAAATAAAACAATTTTTCCTTGTACAATTGTTCTTGCTTCTGTTTGAACTCGGCGAAAAATTCGGCTCGTAAAATGACCGGAAAACTATAGAATTAACGCGGGGGCACAATCTGCTTTTCGTTGGAAAATTTACTTTTTTTCCTCTAGAGGCTGCCGCTGCTAAGCTGAGATCGAGCCGACCCGACGACTGTCATGGCGACCTTTTTTCCTTCGCCTTCCTCGCAAAGCACGCAAACGAAACGCGACCGAGACACACTCTGCTGGCTGCTCTGAGGCGGGGGATCTCAGCCCGAAAAAAACTTTGTGGTCACTTTTACCGTCGAGCGGTACCTTTCCAGGTCGGAAAATATGCACAAACGGTTCGCCACCGGATTCCGCGACGGATGAGGATAATTTTGGCCCTCGCCGGAACGGATTTCACGCGAAATTTGGACACTTTTTGCGAACCGCGCGAGACCGAACTTCTGCCTTCTGTGTCAAACACAAAATTTTATCGACGCCGAGCGGAACGACGAAGACGACGACGACGGGGCTCGAAAAATTCTCTCTTTTTTATTCAGCAATGCTTGAAAATCCGGTGCCGCGCACTCTCTTCAGCACCTGCAGGCCGTCTATAGTCTGTAGCGTTTCCCGTACGCCAAAATGGTGGACGGGGAGCTCTCTGCTCTCGCGGCGCTCTTCGTTGCTCGACACTCGCTCACTCGTCGTCGTCGTCGTCGTCGTCGTTTGCCTTGCACACCAGCAGCATAGCAGCGGCAGTGGCGGCGGCGCGCAGGATTTGGATAGGCTCAACATAAATACACGCGAATCGAAACATATACAACACACACACACAGTCGCATTCCTACCACCCGCGGCAAAGAGAAGTAAAAAAGCGTCCCCACAAAGAACGTATAGGCAAGCATGGTGTGCCGCGGGGGGGTCTGATGGGAAAACGGAGAAGCCAAGCGAACGACGGTCTGCCGGCGGTGAGCGTAGGGCGAAACGAGATGTAAATAGGCAAGCTGCCGGCCGCGCCGGTACTCTATTCTCTTCTATCGCTCGCTGTGCGCCGCGGGGATCGGGTGGAAATTATGCTACGAAAATCAGCTGGATGCAAGCATAAAAACAAAGTGCGTTCGTGTCGGCTGCCGGGGCCGGCGGCGGCAACGATGGCGACGGCAGCAGCAGCACCACCAGACGGCGTTTCTGTTGCAAATTGCTCGCCGTGTGGGTGCTGGACCTAGGTGAACGCATTTTGATAATAGAGAAAAGAGGGAATTTAAAATCGTTCGGAAAGGAGAGGATCGTTCGCAAGAATTATGTCTGCATGTGATTGATTTGTGCGTACGCAATCATTTCGGCAGAATGAAAATAAAAGAATAATAACGGTAATCGTTGTAAACGGTTCAGTATTATTTATTTTCTCTAGGAAGGAGACGCAAGATACCTATTCGTACTTTGTTATTTTTTGTGTGATGCTTTTAAATGAATGATTATTTTGACTTTTGTCAACACCTGCCATTAAGACTGTTTTGTATCGTTAGATTGTGATTCAATCCAACGAAACAATTGCGTATTTAATAAACGAATCAACTTAGCTTATCAAAATTTCGGTTTAAATTTTGCTCACAGAATTTTGAATTTTATAAAGCTATGCAAAGCCAGGTTATTGTATTGTTTATAAATTATTGAAGCAATTTTTTTCGAATATTTGATTTGCTATTAACATTTGTTCCACTCATTTTGGATTCTTTTAGTTGTTGATAGACTGTTTAGTATATTTTATTATTGAACATTAAATAAGCTTTTATTGAACATTAATTATTGATTCATATTCGTTGAGAGTGCTGAAACTTTATTCAAGCTCTTCCCAAACCGATGTAAAGGAATTAGCATAAACTTTAATGGATCTTGATCATAAGGATGATGGTGGTTGCTACTCCTATACAGATAGATCTGCTGTAATTACACAGAGCACCAATAGATGATGCTTGGGATTTAAACATCCTCAATGTATAGAAACTGTTGATTCCCGACCCGAATAAAAAATACTTTTCAATCCATGGTGGATATTGTAAAATTAGGATAAGTAGTAATGTGATTGATTTATTCAATTGTGAGTATTCGTACTATCTTGGAGAAGATGCCACCAATGTCTCAAATGTAGTTCCAATCAAATTATTGTACAATCATTGAAAGCATTCAACTGAATGGCAAATTTATCAATTTTAATTATAGAAAGTTAAATTGATTTTTATTGAGAAAATGAGATTATTTCAATTGATTATTGACACTATCGTAATTTTTAGTTGTGACGTTTTAAGAAAAATCTGCATGGGAAAAAGTTCAAAAGTAAATTGTTAAAATACATAGAGCGCTTCCGTGCCAAATCAGTAAATAATGAAACTTTAGTATTTCAGATTTGGCCGAAACTTTGCAAACGGGTTCGGAATAAAAGCCTCTCCCGTTTTTTTTTAATGCGTTTTGTTATCTTAAACTAAAGCTTGTATTACACTGTTTGTCCAATAGCCAAATATTTGTCATAGGCAGATAGGCATCTGACAAACATCTATGATATCTGTCAGCTGTCTAGCTGCCTATGCCAAATATTTGGCTATTGGACAAACAGTGTAATACAAGCTTAACGATTTCGTTTTGAAACAAACAGGAAGGTTGGTTGTTTCTACCTAAAGATATTACAACAATACAATACAAATAATTCTAAACTAATATTTTTGTTGTTTCCACCTTTAGATTGATTCAACCGGTGGTTGATATTTTGTTAGGAGAAAAAAAAACAACTAAAAATTTACTTCACTTTTCTTTTAAAAACAATATATTTCAAAAACCCTTTGCGAGCGTATTATTAGAACGATTGTAATTGGAAAACTAAGAAATTTAAATTAACACTACACTTGATCACTTTTTCTAAAAATATAAAATATAAAAAGCTGAAACACTTTTTTAAACTATCACTAGTAAACGCGAGTAAATTCCGTTAAATTCCACTACAGAAAACTTATCTTTTGACAGATAAGCCTATTTCATCTGCGACTTACAGACTTCTTCAGAGTCGCAGACGAAATAGGCCTATCTGTCAAAAGATAAGCTTTCTGTAATGGAATGTAACGGAATTTACTCACGTTTTCTAGTGATAATTACAAAAAGTGTTTCAGTTTTTTTTATTTTTTTTATTGTTTTAGAAAAAGTGATCAAATGAAGTAAAAATTTATTCTTAAACAAACTATTTTTTGGGGTTATTTTATATTCCGCTATCCGGTCCCACTACATGCACTGACGATGTCACTAAACAGTAGTTGAAAATTTAATATATTAATTTTAAAAACATACCTGAAAACAGTAGAAAGGCTCTCATTAACATTTGTAGATTTTTTCTTAAACTGAGAGAACTCTATAAATGTAAGTGTGCACTTTTACAATGTTGTAAGCATTTTATACAAAAAAATATTCTTGAAATTATAGTAAAAATGTAGGTAATTGTAAACGAAAATGTTTGTTTTTTTAACCGTTTTCATTTGTTTGTTTCAAAACGCAACTCAGTTTGAATCATACTAAAATTTGTTTGAAACAAATCATAACCGTTGGGAGAATCAACCAACAAATCTGTTTGTTTTCTTAGCTGTCATATTTAAACAACCAACGTTATGGTTGACGAAAACGGATGTCAGTTGAACTTAACTGGTTAATTATCGAAACAATTACTCAAAATTTAAGTTTGTTCTAACCACCGTAGGTAGTCAAATTTACCTGATATGATGTTTGTGCCGTGATTCAACGTGAAATTTCCACAGGGCTGAAGCGGCTGTCATCCGCGAGCAACAATCGTGAAGCCGAAAACTTGGTTCGCGACGGAAGTTGTCGTTATTTGATTCGAGAAAAATCTTCCGTGTTGTACTTAGTGCAGTGGTTATTACAACGTTAGTAGTTTTTTATTGTTTATCAGCCAAGAATTATAATGTTTTATCTAAATTATTGATACTAGTAGTTTGATAGAAGTAAAAATTGTAGAGAAATATAATCCATTGTGAACCGAGCTTAAAATGTTAAAATCGTCACTAGCGCCACACCAAAAGTGGCAGGCTTCAAGAACTAACGCTTTCTTCAGTCCTCTGGAAATTCCGGTTAAATGAAACTAGAATATGATTGTGCCTACCAATCTTTCTCCTCAGTGTACTCTGTTAAATGTAGTTTTTATGGCAATTGGGTAAAAAGGCTCTTTCTTTTTTATTCTTTTTAAAAAAGAATTATCAACTTTGTAGTTTCAATATTTTATTTGTAGTATGGTTATACATGCTCAATAAATTGCACCTGTGCTAACAATTGATTAAAAATCTATTTACTGGCAGTATTTATTATTTATCAATATCGGGCCGGAATTGGAAAATCATGTTCATCTTCTCATTCATTCATATATTCTTTCATAAATACACACACGCACACATACACATATACATACAGCGAGAGAGTTGACCAGAAAGTAGCCCAATCCCTACACGATACCTGCCAGCGAAATCAACGAAGGGTATCTCTCTCTCAGCAGTTGATCCTCGACAACACTCTTCATGGTGTCCAGAACCTGGTGCTGGTGCACGTTGGTCATGCTTCGCGGGACTTTCTTGGCCGTCTGTCCAACCAGCTCGAACAGTTATACCAACAATCAATATGCAATTAGCGATTTGAAATTGGTTCACTGTTGTAGAACCCCTTGGTCCGAAGTACACCTTGAAGTCAGCACCTTGCTGTACATATTTGCGCCTTTGATTGCGGTGTTATTTTGACAGAATATTTGAGAGTGTTTCGTGTAAGTTCATTATTAGGGGCGCATTATTAAGGTTGGGACCGAGCTTGGGACCGATGTGCTAGTACTGACTGAGCCAAGAAAAAAATCGTTTTTGTATGGGACTCTACTGGTCTTAGAGTCAGCCTATGGTTATACCATAGGCTAACTCTAAGGCCAGTAGGTCCCATACAAAACGATTTTTTCTTGGCTCAGTCAGTACTAGAACATCGTCCCAAGCTCGGTCCCAAGCTTCAATAATGCACCCCTCATAATGAACTCACATGAACACACTCTCAAATACTCTGTCAAAATAACACAGCAAATCAAAACAAAGGCGCAAATATGTATAACAAGGTGCTGGCTTCAAGGTGTAATTCGGACCAAGGGGTTCTACAACAGTGAACCAATGTCAAATCGCTAGTTGCATATTGATTGTTGGTTATACTGTTCATGTTTGCGAACAAGTTTGCGAAATGTCGTCCAAATCCAAGCGGCTCGTGTCAAATTTTGACATTTTATGGCCAGTTTCACCTGGAACTGCTCCTGGAACAACAGACAAAAATATTTTTGAGATCATTTGTACTTTAACCACAGAGAACAGACATCCAGACTCGATTTTTTTTCCCCCAATTTACTGTGTAAATTTTGAAAAGCAAAACATTGGAACATCAGCGCCGCCTAGTCTACGTTTCACCAAACTAAAATTGCCGACAGTCAACGACTATGAAATCTCGAAGCGTGCAGGTGGCACCATCAACACACGATTCACCAAAACTAACGAAAACGAGCTGTAATTCCAAAATGGCAGTTACAGAAGCTTACACACAGAGGGCACCCCAGCTTGTTTGTTCTCTGGGCTTTAATAGAATAACGATTTAAATGAACTAAATTTTATCTAACTATGAAGATATACTTGCCTGAAGTATTAACTATTTTGTTGGACATTTGATTTCAGGCCTCAACATTCGTTATTCGGGATGCCTCAATAGTTTTGTACCAGGGAGGCAGCTTCCAGATCATTTTCAGACATTTGTTCTGAATCCTTCGAGGTTTTGTTCTAGTGCAACAACTTGGCCATATTGGCTCATCATAAAGCAAGGCCGGTCTTAAAATTTGTTTAAATATTAGAAATCTATTCATTACCGTCCCGCATAATCACAAACCATTCTTGAACCATTTCCATTATTGTTGACGACCGTTTCCGTTATTGTTACGATATTTACCCTTATAGTTGACAACTATAAACTAACAATCTCCATTATACTTTTAACAATATGTCAGATGGTAAAAGGCCAAATAACAATATTCTGAATAGGCGGTTAAGTTAGGTTACCATAAAAAAATTCCAATTTTTGCGAACAAAAGTTTTGTTGTGCTGTATACCAAAAAAGTTGGCATGTAATCCAGACCAAGTGCAGACAATAAAAAACCTCTCAATGACAATATGGCATACATTAACAATATGTGTTAATGTAGAGGTTGTATGGTGAAAATGAGATTAAACTATTCGATAACAATAACATAAAATGTGATAATATATCTTACATTCGAAATATAGTTTTGACTATATAGCAAATAGTTTTTCGTTATGCGGGGTAGCAGCTTAAATTATTACATTGATTTCATATGGCTTGAATACACTAAACGTGATCTTTATAAGTTAATTTTTGATGAATTATCAGTCCAAGATATCCTAATTTATGAACAGAGTTATAGTAACTATGTGACTACTACAAGTTTTCAAGAAATAAATTCTAGTCCTATATGGAGACATCATAAATTGAATTTCGGAAGCGTTGGGAAAAATCTTTCGTTTTTTGTAAAAGAACTTATTTTTTTTTTTGCAATGGGCTGGCAATAACACGAAGACTTCTTCTTTTATCGGAAATGTCTGAACAATGATAAATCAGGGGGTCCCAAGTAACCCAAGTAACCAAAAGTTCTGATAAAAGGGTGTTCTTTGGGTCAACCGGCAAATTTAAGGATTATGATGAGAATTCTATTCAGCTTACTTTTTGAGTAATTAACCGAACACTCTAGTTCAATGGTTATGCTCCTAGCAGCATGAAAGGTTCGTTCAAGAGGTTGTAGAGTTGTAAAGTGCCTCAAACGAACTCAACAAAACCAAAAAAAAAAAAAAAAAAAAAAGACATTTATATTTGACATTTTTGTTCTTCTCTAATCCTTCTGAAAATTTATTTTTAGAGTGCTGTTTTGTGGAATGATGATTTAGTTCAATTTGATGAGTTTTTATTAAGTAAATTAAATTTTTCATAAATAATTACTATCTAGTCTCCAACTTGAGTCCTCCTCTTTCAAATCGGGATACTTAGCAATGTGAAATATGAACGAGCTGGGTTATGCTATGATTTTACTCGAAGCGTTGATTCCATGCAACCCCTTTTTGTTCCCTTTAGTCAAATTTTTATTAATTTTTTTGATTCCGTGCTTTTAAGCCCTGAGCTGGCTCATCTCCCGTCGTAGTCACTCAAATAGCTTTGGATAGTTCGTGACTTGTCCGGAGGTGAGATTCGAACTTGTGATTTTTGCGAAAGAGGTATGAATGTTAACCACAACGCCGGGATCGCCGCCGACTCCCTATAATCTTGTCTAACCCTAATTAAATCTGAACTATAAATTAATTATGTTCACCTTGTTGAGTGACAGTTTCATTTTCCGCATCTCATTTAGCTAACAGTATTTTATAATGTTGATAAAATAAGCCGTTTTTTTATTGTTTTAGAAAGATCTGTTATTTTTTTGTTCTTGTTTCTCGTCAAACTAGGAAAATAGGAAAGTAGTTCAACATAGATGTAGTGTGAACTTTTGCGCTAATTAAAAGTACGATTAGTACTACGATTGAATTTTGTTTTAGAGATTTTTTGAAGTTCAGAACAACTTGAAGGTTGAGTTGAATAGCAACAACAAACTTTTCTTGAACTTTGAAGTTGCTTTAGATGTTAATGACACCTTAAAGAAAATTAACTTTTTCCTGTACGTGAAATGCCTGGTTATTCAGCAAACAAATTCCATGAAACTTAATTTCAACTGAATGTGACCTTCTGAGTTCTCATCTCAAGTACAATTCGAACTTTTGGTTGCTGGAGAAGTGAACATATTATGTAATATTGGCACAAGAATGCTACCTTGAGGAAGCTCTCACAGGTAATCCATCAGATTTAAAATTCTAATAATTTACCTGAAGCGATATGTCAGTTAAATAACGTTGAACAAATTTCATTATATAGAGTGAAAAGTTAAACGTTTTCAATTCAGCAATTAAACCATAGACTAACTCTAAGAGTAGTAGCAACAATCAATATGCAACTAGCGATTTGAAGTTGGATCACTGTTCTAGAACCCCTTGGTCCAAAGTGCACCTTGAAGCCAGCACCTAGTTTTACATATTTGCGCCTTTGTTTTGATTTGTTGTGTTATTTTGACAGAATGATTGAGAGTGTGTTGGTGAGAGTTCATTATAAGGGACGCATTATTGAGCTTGGGACCGAGCTTGGGACCGATGTTCTAGTACCGACTGAGCCAAGAAAAAAATCGTTTTTGTATGGGACCTACTGGTCTTAGAGTTAGTCTATGGTAGTAGGTCCCTAACAAATACAATTTTTTTCTTGGCTCAGTCAGTACTAGCACATCGGTCCCAAGCTTAATAATGCGCCCCTAATAATGAACTCACACGAACACACTCTCAAATATTCTGTAAAAAAAAACACAGCAAATTAAAACAAAGGCGCAAATATGTACAGCAAGGTGCTGGCTTTAAAGTGTAATTCGGACCAAGGGGTTCTACAACAGTGAACCAATTTCAAATCGCTAGTTGCATATTGATAGTTGATTAAACCTCTACGCCAAACATTGTCGAATACTTTCTATGTCTAGAAGAGAAACTCGAGTTGATCACTTATCCTTCAGATTTGGTATTTATACTTTATATTTGATTTGTTATTTATACTTGATTAAGATTCTGCTGTAACGTACTGTACAATTTTAAGATCAGATTGGAGCTATTTAAATTGTTTAATCATCAGCATTATAACGATTAGCATAGGTATTAGCATTTATATTAGGTTTGATATCAACACGCATCTCCGTTATTACTTCTTCAGTCACTAGCTCAATTTTTATTGACATTTCTGATCGCTAGAAACTTACGCCTTAGTTGCGACATGAATTGTGAAATAATTTGATTTCTGAAAAATGGCTTCTCAACAAAGCTTAAAAAATCGCTGAATCGGGTATTCTATTTAGCGCCTGTTCATGAAGCACGTAGACGATTTAAAAATATATCAGACTACTCTCCAGAATCACTTTCCACAGACCACCTCTCCTAGAAAATTCTACGAGGTTTGCGAATGGCTCCTAGTTCTAAAGTGCAGATTATTCGCGATAAAAAAATGATTGTCAGTCCACGACAATGTAACTGTCAATCAATCATTTACAATATTTGAAAATGTAAAGTTAAGGTCATACACTGTATTGCAAACATCCATTGACATTTTAGCATGTAAATATTATTTAAATTAAAAAAAAAAATATATGACATTTTCTTCAGTTCATTTCAAACAAGTTGTCAGAGCATTATAATTTGTTTTTTGAAACAACGTCAACGTCCTACTCCGGTAAGCAGGGAAATTCTTGTTCTTGTTCAGTTGTTCACTGGTAGGTGGCCATAGTCAATAGATATTAGTTTGTTTAGCACTGATATAGAATTCCAAAATCGAGTAATAGCATAGACCAACTCGTAACTAGCACATCGGTCCCAAGCTCAACAATACGTCCCTAACAATTCAACTCACACGAACACACTCTCAAATATCCTGTCAAAATGAACACAGCAAATCAAAACAAAGGCGCAAATATATATAGCCAGGTGCTGGCTTCAAGGTGTACCTCGGACCGGGGGTTCTACAACAGTGAACGCAATTTTAAATCGCTAGTCGCATATTGATTGTTGGTAACAGGTAGAGAAAAAGGGTGCTCAAATCACCCCGTATGCTCGATCGTCATGCCCATTGTTCCGCTACATTCTCGCCTGACTAGATGCGATTCCGTCTTTAGTGGATTGTAGCACCAATGGAACTCTTATTGAATCGCTTTGCGGATTTCATCGAATCCGAATTTCCTCAGCAGTCTGGAGGAGTCATGACGGTTCTGTGCGTAAAAGAAAGCTGCATTTAAGGAATGTATAGGAAATCAAGGTATCCCTGCACATTTGCGTTATACGCAAGGGGTCGGTCAAACTGATCAATTTAAAATCTTCAAAGATTTTAAATCTTTTCCTAAGATCGGTCCATTGATCGAGCAATCTTGGTAAAATCAACTACAAATTTTTTCCAGTGTTTCAAAATTGTAAATAAAAATAAAACAAGAGCAACAAATTCCACAACAAACTGTAGTTCTTCGATCTCTGCATGATTTGCATTAATTTATTTGGGATTTCAATGTAATATAAAACGATATATGCTTGCCATGAACATGAATAAGTATGATTTATTCTATTAAAGCTATAATCCGGAACTGGATAAATGGACGTTGATTCAACCAATGCACTCATAACGACTGGATGTTGGCGTTACCGTACTCAGGTTACCGAAAGACTAGTGGCAGCTCTGTATCAGAACAGTTATGCTGAGGGTGGATTCGATGAGACACGGCAGTTGAAGAGGATTGAGCGACACGATTCAGAACTACAGATATGGAAATGGAATGCACCAATCGAAATATCCAGAAGTGCCTTGTCCTAGACGGATTTGGATGTGAAATGGGAGGAGACGATGAATACACCTTTTTAGTTATCGTTGAGGTTCAGAACACATGCAAGGAAAGCAAAACCCTTAACCTCATGTTTTCAATGACAATTACTGCTTTCAGGAACTGCGTATCAACATCGGCATTGCACCAACAATTGCACGGCGTTGGAATCCACTCTAATCTGAACTACTTATAATAGCGTTGACAAGAATCACCACCAAATGGCTTGACTCTAGACAATGGTTCGCTAGTGTGAAATGAAATTAGTGTCAGAAATAAGCACAACTTTCAGAATTTATTTCATTCCGAACACACCAGGAACATTGGGACGCTTAACCGATCATCGAGACGCCGTTTCAGTCTAGCTGATGTTCATAATTCAGCTATCGGGAACCATCGAATTTTAGGATAATCCTTTTGACAATATCACATAACCATTGCAGCAGAAAGTTACAGCCCAAGAAATAGTTGGAAGATATCGAGCGACTGTTTCTAGCTGCGCGATGCTATATTCTAGGAATAAGACGCCGAATGATTAACTCATCTGAATTTAAAACATTGTTCATATATTTGTTATTCAATTAATTAAATTATTGTTTTTCGGTTTCATACTCTTCCGGAGTTGAGTCTTGTTATAGAAGTTCAGTAGGAATCTAAAATATCCAGTTGGTACTCTAGGCAGCCTCCTTAGGATTGAGGATTGCTTAGCAAGAATTTTGATCAACATATGAGAAGGTTCTATCTAAACAAGCAACTCGTTTTTCTTGGTGAGTGGTGATAGATTTATCTGTTCAGCTAGATTTGACTGGACCAAGACGATCTTCAAACGTCATTGTGATCGGGATTCCTTTTATCGATAGAGCGTAGTTCGTTATGTGTTTTTTATCGTACAGGCCACGAATATTCCCACTACCGCTCCCGCAACCGTATCGAAAATGTACACATTTCATGGCTTCTTTACTTTGGGTATGGATTCTGTTGGCAGCACCATGGTATCCCCTGCAATAAAATCGATCGTCTTAAAATGAGAGAAATGTGTTTCAAACTAGGGATATGCTTATATTCTCGTAAATCTTACAACTTCACGGGCTGTGGTCGTACTGGTGGCTAGAATTTGTCCTGCGTAGGAGAATCGTTGAAAAGTTACTTCCTTTGTCAGGGGAATCATGTTAACAAATATCCTCCTGGTGCCTCCAGTTCCGTCGCAGTATTCAGTATCCGACCGCAATCTCCATCGCCTCTTGATTGTACGCGCACTACAAATCGTTTTAAAGCATTCCTGAAGAAGAATAACACTTGTGTTAGGAGCAATGTTTAAAGAATAAATATGATTGCTACCAGCTGAAACGTCTCGTGAGAAACGTAATGTAATGTATGAAAACAAACAAAAAAGGCATGTTTTTATTTCAACACACTGAAATAAAACAGCTGCCTGTTTCAAACTGTCATAAAAGATTTCAAATCTTTATTACGTTATCTGATCTTTTTGAAAGATCGGAATGCAAATTAAAGAGATCTGATCAAATGATCAGGAAGTCCGGCCCCTTGGTTATACGCGTGTATTTGCAATGGTTTTAATGTGTTCATCAAAGAATGCTGTGCATTTGACTGTCATCTTTCGTTTGTTTAATTGTTTACTCGGTGTAAATTCTTCGTTTTCAAAATGTCACGCATTGAAAAAAACGTGAAAATTGAGGTTTTGGACATATGGATACGTGAAAAGGGTGTAACTATGCGACAATTGACAGAGCACTTTGGAATTGATCATGCGAGTCTAAAATCTATCATAACCAAGTTTAGGGAACACTGTTCTTTGGATGAGCTATCGGGAAGAGGCAGAAAACCCGGATTTTACAACTTTAAACAGGATCAGAACGTATCAAGAAACGAAACAACCTGAAGACCTACAAGAAGCAGAAAATCGCCAAAGTAAGTGCAAAACAGATGCAACTCGCAGCATCAAGGGCCCGGAAATTGTATTCGCGAGTTTTGCAGCGATCGGAGGCATGTATTTTGATTAACGACGAGACCTATGTCAAGGTGGACTCCAAAACCCTTCTAGGTCCACAATATTACCAACAATCAATATGCAACTAGCGATTTAAAATTGGTTTACTGTTGTAGAACCCCTTGGTCCGAAGTACACCTTGAAGCCAGCACCTAGCTATACATATTTGCGCCTTTGTTTTGATTTGCTGTGTTATTTTGACAGAATATTCGAGAGTGTGTTCGTGTGAGTTCATTATTGGAGGCGCATTATTGAGCTTGGGACCGATGTGCTAGTACTGACTGAGCCAAGAAAAAAATCGTTTTTGTATGAGACCTACTGGTCTTAGAGTTAGTCTATGATATTACACTGCCGTTGTAGGGGAGGATGTAAGCGATGCAGACAGGTCGATTCAAGTGGAGAAGTTGGGTCGAAAAGTGCTTATATTTTTACACTACCGGAACAATCAATGCGGAAATCTATCGATCTGAGTGTCTGCAGAACAGGTTGTTACCTTTATATCAGAAGTTCACTGTTGTAGAACCCTTGATTTGAAGTACACCTTGCAGTCTGCACGTTGTACTAGAATTTCTGTTTTTGTTTTGATTCTCTGTGTTATTTTTGTTATTTTGACAGAATATTTGAAGACGTATTCGTGCGAGTTACATTATTAGGGTCGAATCGTTAAGCTTGGGACCGATGTGCTGGTTCTTCCTGAGCCAAAAACTATTTCCATATTATTCTTGACTGTCCATCGCTGATAGTACCCCTCCATTCTGGCCGGACTTATCGTCGGCACATTACTCAAAAAAAAAAAAAAACTCTCAATTGGCTTATGGAACGCCCATTAATTATGTCACGCAACAATTTTTTTTTTATAACCCCCCCCCCCCGTGTCACGTTTTTTGTATGGACCTTCAATTTTTTATTGTATGGATTGTCACGTTTTCCCAAACTCCCCTCCCCCTTACTGCCTGACATAATTAATGGAACTTCCCTTACGAAAAAGGTTATAGATTTCGTTGAGAAAGACATCAATCCGCTAAATTGCCCTCAGCTTCGGCCCATCGAACGCTTTTGGGCAATTATGAAGAGGGTCTTCAAATAGACCGGTAAAGCAGCTGAGAATATGCAGGAGTTTAGAAAAATTTAGGCTAATGCGTCCAAAATATGGATAAAACTGTCTGGAATTGATGAAAGTGTTCGAATCAAAAATTTGCACGAAAGAATAATAATAATCATCCAGTCATCAGATGTTCAAGTTTAACCCCGTACAATGAAGAATCATGCGTTTGTTTGAACAAAACATCATTTTTTATATTATGAAAGAAAAATATGTGGATAACTTATTTTCGATACAGTCCTTGAGCTGTTTGAGATAATAGTGATTGGTTTCATTCTTGAGCGCTTCATTCTCGAAATCCTACATCTCTGGTGACCAACATGGTCATGGCTGGGTGTTCGATACCACCAATCTTCTTGATTTCACTACGACCTGTTTTGAGCAATTGGAGAAATGGGCACAAGAAGAGGTCGTGTTTACTGATCTAAAAGTAGCGTTTGATACATCAACCTTGAATTCTGTTTCCCGGTTAAGTTTCCACCCTGATTAATATATTGTTGAAATTCAATAACCTCTTCTTGACTCCAATAAAAATATCCGCAATCCAAAGAATCTCCCCCTTTTCTTCCATCATTCTACATATTCCTTGCATATGAACCCATCCTCAAAACATGCCAGGGCTCATAAGCCGCTACACTTTGTTGAGAGACAATATTTGAATCCGAAATTCAAAAAGTAAACCAATATTCCAACGCAAAAACAACATCCTGGTTAAGGCTCAAACAGCAAAGAATTCCGGCCAAAAAATCGATACTTGCTCAAATTATCGTCGCGAGCAGATTCGCTCGCTCTAGTCAACAACCCAACACTGTTCGTTCGGATGGAGTTTGCATCGATTTGATATTGCCTTCTCGAAATGGTGTGCAAAAATTTAGTAACAGCAATTATCTTCCCATCCGACACCAAACAAAGCATTAACTTCCTAGTAATTTAACGAATCCTCTCACATCCCACCAGGGAAAGGAGAAAGGGAGAAAACTTTTTTTCTGTCTTTCTTATAACGCCTGCGCATGATCCACCGAAAGCCACGTGCAACACGCGGATGTGCCGCCAATTCAGCTGTAGCCCGGAGGGGGGGGGGTAACCGGTAAGCGGAACCGGTAGCGAGGGTGCGTGTGTGTGTGTTTGATCGTTCGCAAACGTCGCTGCTGCTAATGCCTCCTGCCTGCGCAGACAGGCGAGATTTATATGGGGATAGGTCCTTTCTATCGGATCGTTACTGCCCCTTCCCCAAGTATTCTGCTTGTCTGCGCGTGCAAGACGGCTGGCGAAACTGCAGGTTGGGGTGGTGATTTTTTCTTCCGTCTTGCCTCAAGGATATTGACTGTGGTGTAGGGCGTCGGCGGATGCCGGTTGAAGGGTGCTGTGAATTGTTTTTCCTATAATCTCGCACGGGTGCTCCCACTCTCTTTCTTCATCTAGCCCGAATGGGGAGCAAGGGAAAGCTTTTTTCGATGGCAGCTAGGCAAGAAAACACATGCGAATTGATTTGGAAAGTGTAATATTTTGGAAGTGTAACATCTAATTCATTGTGTATATAATGTAAAGTTGCTTAAAATAATATAGGAATACTTTGTTATATTGTAAAATATATTACAACTAGTAAGTTGTTTTATCAAGTATAACGTAGGAGAGACACGCTAAAAAATAATCTTCAATTTATAATTGAAACAAACATAAGTCATTAGGTAGCCTCTTCGTCGGTTAAGGTGAAACTCTGAACTGCATCGACTAGTTCGCTATTCTGCTGAAGAATTTTCTTAATCTCCCGCTGATAGTTGTACAGTGTCTGCAAAAAAGAAAAGAAAAGGTAAACGATACATTGAAGTCCATTCACTTGATCTGTCAGCTTACCCTAAGATAGCTTTGCATCTCCTTGGATTTTTTCATGCATTCAATATTCTGTTCGTTCACGGTGGTCTCGTTTGCAATCTTGGAAACTTCTCCATCGTTTTTGATGTCCTCCTTGAGATCTTCCTTGATTTGAATCAAGCGATCGCGAATGTCGTAAAGGGTTTCCTCGTGGGAGCTAACATCCTTGTGCAGAAATTGCGTCTGCAGGAAGATCGTCTGTGCCTTTTTGTACCAATCGGCTAGACATTCGGCTTCCAGCTCCACCGCTGGCCGTACGTCGTCGTTCAGGAGCGTCTTGACACGTTTGTCCGTTTCGGTGATTTTGATCTTCTCCAGCGCGTGAAACTGCTCGTCATTGTAAGTGAGCGATCGGGTGGCACGATCGCGCAGCAAATGTTGCCACGAGTCACGCAGTCGGTCCACCAGGTATTTGGCTTTCTCGTTGACGCGGTTCTTGTTGGGACTGCGGAGGTCCCTATAGGAAGTGATCCACTCGCGGCTAAGAGATTCTTCCGAGACAAATCGGTTGTGTAGTTGCTGCACCGGGTCCGATACTCGCTGGAATGCGGCTTTCAGGGTGTTCATTTCGGTGTGGATCGTGGAAGCCTTGTCGTGGTAGGTTTCGTTCTGTGAATGGAAAGAAGGAAGATGTAACATTGGATAGTTTGCATTATGATGAAATTTGCCTGAAGCAGATAATTTCCCATCTACAAGAGAGGCTCTAGAAGTGGACAGTTATTTATTGCTAGAACGAATAGAAATGAAGTGCTGTTTAACTGGGCGTTCGCAAGCCCAGTTAAAAAGCAAATAAACTTCAAATTTTTTTTGATGCATTTGATATTTTGTTGTCAAAATTAGCAAGGAGCATGTAAAAGGTGTGGAGAAATGCAATGCTCACCTTAACATTTATATACCTTGGTCACCATACCCATCTGAGCGCCCTACTGACTGAAGGCCCAGCTACAATGGGGAGCACAACGGCGCGTTGCGGCAACATTTGACAGTTAATCCATATATTTTATGTCAAAAGCTGCCGCAACGCACCGTTGCGCTCCCCATTTTAGCTAGGCCTTGACAGTGCAAGTAGCTGTCAACATGATGCAGCAGCCATGTCTCGGATCGAACCGCGAACGACGCAAGTGTGTTTCTACACGTTCTAAACTCTGTAGATTGTTTTTAAATAAGAGTTCACGAGTGTTATTTACTTTTTACATCCGATTCCACGCAGACTTTCCGCTGATAAAGGGTGATACGGTCAAAATTTGGTCAAGGGAAAACGCGTGTAAATCGGTGAAATCGTTTATTTAAAAAATCAAATTAAATTTCTTTTTCAAGTTCAATTAGTATAAAATTCAGGAAAAATATTCAGTTAGGCTTCCGCTTTTCCAAATCCGAATTGCCGGGCCTTACGCTTGACCTCTGCCATCAGATTTTGTACAGCCACCTTGTCCACCTTCTTCGCCGCAGAAAGCCAGTTTGCCTTGAACTGCTGCTCGTCGTTAGCAGTTTTTGGTCTTCTTTAGGTTCCGCTTGACAATAGCCCAGTATTTCTCAATTGGGCGGAGCTCTGGCGTGTTGGGAGGGTTCTTGTCGCCGGGAACCACCTGCACGTTGTTGGCGGCGTACCACTCCATGGCCTTTTTACCGTAATGGCAAGATGCCAAATCCGGCCAAAACAGTACGGAACAACCGTGTTTCTTCAGGAAGAGCAGCAGACGTTTATTCAAACACTCTTTCACGTAAATTTCTTGGTTGACAGTCCCGGAAGCTATGAAAATGCTGCTTTTCAAGCCACAGGTACAGATGGCTTGCCAAACCAGATATTTCTTTGCGAACTTTGACAGTTTCGTGTGCTTGAAAATATCTGCTACCTTTCCCCTTCCTTTTGCCGTATAAAACTCCTGTCCCGGAAGCTGCTTGTAGTCGGCTTTGACGTGAGTTTCGTCGTCCATTACCACGCAGTCAAACTTCGTCAGCATCGTCGTGTACAGCCTCCGGGATCGCGCTTTGGCCGTCGTATTTTGTTTATCATCGCGATTTGGAGTCACTACCTTCTTGTAAGTCGATAGTCCGGCTCGTTTTTTGGCTCGATGCACGGTTGTAGACGATACACCCAGCTTATTTGCGGCATCTCGGAGAGATAGGTTAGGGTTTCGCTTGAAACTACCGGCAACTCTCTTTGTCGTCTCAGCGGCTTCCGGTTTTCGATTTCCCCGATCCAGACTTCCTGGCTGTCGACAAACGTTCCCCAAACACTTTAATTACATTTGTAACGGTTGATTTGGCAACTTTTAGCGATTTTGCCAACTTTGCGTGCGAGTAGCTCGGATTTTAGCGATGCGCGAGCAAAATTTTGATACGCTGCTCTTCTTGCTTGGACGGCATTTTGACAACTGAAGAGTGAATTCCAAAATCAAAATAGGAGCAACATTCTACACACCCTTCAAAATGAGGGGTGTTCAGGTTTTAAATGCAAAATTGAAAGAAATACGTCAAGTTGATATTGACCAAATTTTGACCGTATCGCCCTTTAAGCCGTGACTCGCCGATCAAAAGGCGCATGAGTTTCGTAGAGTATTGAAAAATGGTTAAAATTGAGTCGTAATCGGGCACATAATCTTCTGCCAGCTGCCCCGGTGCAGAAGAAGTTGCAGGCAGGGAGGATACCAGTCGAAGAGGGTATCCTCCAGCCCATCGAAATTTGGCTACAAATGCAGCGCTTGGTTAAACGACTGCATAACCAATGGTTGCCTAGCCGAAGGCGATAGACACATCAGCTATCTGGGCAATGGTTGCTGCCAATTCAATACTGGTTCATTGCCGCTCCACAAAGCTTCGTTACTGCTGCACGAATGTAGTAATTGGCGAAGGTTTTCCCCTATGTTTATACATACGTGACCTCTCCTACTTACATTTGACGAGTCTGTGATAGGAAAAAATATTGTGCATTGATTAAATTTACTCTGCACAACGTATAGGTGCAATTATACGGTATACGAAATGTACAATGTACGAGAATCTTTTCTTCGTCATTTTAAAAAACTTTATCAACATACTGGAACTGGAGAAACATAAAATCTTACCAGGATAGCTGAAATTTAAACTAATCTTGTTTTGTTCCTAAGTACTACTGCATGTATATGATGAGGAAAAATCAGAAACACACAGAGATTCGTAAAAATGGACTGAAAAAGAAATAACCATGTCGAGAAAATAGATGACGTGATAGATTTTAACAATTTGAAACATCAGATGAAGAATTGAAGCATTAGCTTCAACCTGAAATGGCTTACTAGGAATACGTTACCACGGCAATCTGTTTTGGACAATCAAAGAAATGTACGCACGAACATTTGGCAACCATTCAAATATGTGGTTACAACGACAGAAATAGCTGGTGTGCTATATAAAATAAACATGTTTGATATAGCTAGCCTAGGCAGCCTAAGGCAGACGAAGGATTTGTTGACTGGACAAGGGTTCGTGGAGTCGCCAGTCCCTTGTCATGCGAAGACACGCGGCCTTCTGGCCGTAGTCTTCCGAAGGTCCCACTGAGATCGGCTGACCCTGCTACAAGAAGCCATCACGTAGGCTATTCTCTCAGAACAACCTGCTGAGAATAGTCCTGCAGCCGTAGGTAATCCCCTTGCAATGATGGTGGGTTCTTATTACACATCACATCACATCACATCAGTATACATTTTTCTGTTTAAATCGATTTTTAAATTGTTTTTTCTTCTTTCAAGGTATTTTAATGCCCATAAAATTCCAACTTCGGAAATACTTGGAATCGCTTAACGCAATTCAAAAGGTCTTGGATAATCTACTTCAATCTGAAGATGGTTATAATCAAAGTCTGGTGGATGGCTCCATGTGGAAAATGCGGACAAAAGGCTCTACGAAAATTGTTGTTCCCCTCAATCTGTTTGTTGACGACTTATACGGATACGGTTTCACCGCATGCGTCCAGAACATCGATATGTGCTATTTATTATTATATTCCTGTTTGCCGGGTTTTGTTCTAGCTAAGCTGGTGCATATTTTAGTGGCAGGATACATTTTAACCGATCAAAATCAATATGTTGTTGCCACAGGGGCATCGAGTGTACTGGCAACCCGGTCGACAGAACATCACGCGGCAAGCGGCCAGTCTATGCGCAACGATCTCTATCTGAGAGATGTCAGTCAACCAGAACAGCGGCGTCAAAAATAGAAAGGACAATTCACAACAAAGAAAAGTGCATGCGGGTGAAACTAATTAGTGCGAAAAGTTCAAATTTAATGTTGTTATTCTACTTACATCTATACCGTGTGGCACACTGCGACCTTTGATTAGTTGTAGTAGCCAGATTATGACTTAGCAAGTCATATTTATATTATCTCAACCGAATGGCAACAAAGTTGTTGCTACTAGGGTAGTCTTATACTAGTTTAAATCTAAATAATTGCTACGACTAGTAAAGGTGAATTATCGATTAATAATGAAATGTGAATCATAAACTAAATTACAAATAACATCATCTAGGACGAAACTTAATGGATTGAAAGGCCAAAACGCACATTAGGGCCACTGATTTGTGAGTTTCCTAAAATAACCTTAAATAACCTTAAAAACTAATGTCGTTTTCGGTTATTGCCAGTGCGGAACTGGGTTCGCCCTAGGTCCGCCTAACAGCTGTCAAAACGTTGTTTTATTCAATCCGGTCGGATCTGGATCCGCACTGGATCGACTCAACATCGATGAGGTTCGCTCTCAACTTATTTCGAGGTCCAACCTGGATTCACCAATACAAAAACATGAACTGTCAAAATAGAATGTTTATGTTTGTTGATGTTTATATTTTGCACTAATACCAATTTACTGATTCGGTTCTGGATCCGTTTTCGTTCGGTTATTGCGAGTCAAAGTCAGACCTGACCCAGGTTTAAAACCGAAAATGACATAAGTTACATAGTCTAACTTACAAATTTGAAGCATACACAATTTTCAATGAATTCACTGTTCAGTAATCAGTGCTGTGCCTGTCATTGTTTGGTGATCCAACAAATATGGAAACGAAGAACTTTTCAATGTAATCTAGTAAGATACATCGACTTAGTTAGAACACACGACGGTATAGAAGTTTCAAATAAAGAAGAAACAATAGTTATGATTGGATTTATACCTGCAGACAACTTAGGAATATCTAGCATTTTAGATCTTGTAGAATTTGTTCGAATTTGAATGTTTACTGCCGCGTATGCAAACGAAATCGTCAGGAAAGAGAAACAGCCGTGAATGTCCAGAAATATTTCGTAGCGTCGAACAACTTAGAACTAGACAATGTTTCGTTAACGGGTATTAAGTAAGACAGCATCTTTAATATAATCCCTTTGTACCACGTTGCATTCAATGTATATTACGATTTATTGCATGTTCGTTAGGAAGGATTGCGTGTTTTAGGTCTCTCACATTGCTTAAATTACTTCATTATTACCTCTTGAAAAATTGAAGAATCGAATTGAATTGGGTTCCGCTTGGGTTGCTGAAGATCGTTGAGCAGTTTCCGGTACCACATGACATCCGTCCGCCAGCGCGACAAAATGTACGTCTGCTTCCCTTCATGGTTCCGGATTTAGAGGCACGAGTCGGCTTCGGCTTGGTGGAAGCCCATGGACTTCAGAACTCCGTCAATTTTCTCAAGTGGACTGTTTGAGCCCGTAAATGCTAAGCTTGAGGCGACATACCATCATAGACTAACTCTAAGACCAGTAGATCCCGAACAAATACGATTTATTTTCTTGGCTCAGTCAGTACATATAATGCGCCCTCAATAATGAACTCACACGAACACACTCTCAAATATTCTGTCAAAATATGTACATCAAAGGTGCTGGCTTCAAGATGTACTTCGGACCAAGGGTTCTAGAACGGTGAACCAATTTAAAATCGCTAGTTTCATATTGATTGTTGGTTGAACTCCCAAGTATCGGTTGCTTGGAGCGCTTCGATCTCCTCCTGCATCGTGGCTTTCCATGCCGCAGTTTCTGGACCTTCGATTACTTCGGAGTAGTTTTGTGGCTCGTCGTTCATGTGCTTCGTAACATTGGCCCAGCATCCCCGAGACGTTGGGGTAGAATGCCTTTCGTGATTCGTGTTGATCCCCCTGGTTCGGTTCCTTCGACGTAGGTTTTCCTCGTCCAGTTTCCACTTCTTTGGCCGCCAAGTCGAATACTTCAGCTTCTTCGGCCTCCGGTTTTGCTTCGGGCTCAGCTTCAGGTCCGTCTTTGTGTATGACCGAATCCCTTCGTGAGTACCAGATCAATTCTTCCCCTCACCTTGGTTGCTTGCGATCGCTTCAGCCGCTGCCTTCGGTTCCGTATTCGGTGCGCTCTCCAATGAACATCACGTCGCGACTCACGTAGATCTTCCGTGTGGCTTTATCGAGGATACGATAGGCTTTGTCTTCCTGCGAATAACGAACGAGTTAACTTCTGGTGGTGGCGTCCAGCTTCTTCCTTTTTACATTCGGAATGTGGACCCATGCGTCGCAGCCGGATACTCTCAGATGATTCACCTTGCGTTTCACGCCGTTCCAGATCTTGTAGGGCGTAACGCCGAGGGGTTTTGGTGAGCGGAATATGTTGGAGGTATACGGCCGGTGTTATCGCCTCCGCCTAGTACCGGTGGTCTAACTGTGCATCGAACAACAAACACCGCATCATTTCGATGAGGGGCGGTTCTTCCGTTCCGCGATCCCGTTCTGTTGCGGAGTGTAATTGGCGGTGTACTGAGCCGAGATCCAGCCTGATCAGAACGGATTGCATTCGGCGTCCGACTGAAATGGGTTTTGGCGAAAGCGACGTACTCCTCGATTTTTGCGGCGACGTCCGACTTCTCTTTCAGTAGGTAGAGACCGCAATAGCGGCTGTGATCATGGTCATGAAGTATCGATACTCACTGACCGATGCCACCTTCACCGGACCACAAACGTCCGTGTACACTAGATAAATTAGCGCTTTCGATTTGGTTTCGGGTTCGCTAGGAAAAGGAGTACGACGGGTCTTACCTTTCAAGCAGCACCCGCATTTCTCGTCGACGCCGCATTCGTGAATCGTCAGAACAGTCTGCAGCAAACGGTTGATTGCCTTCGGGTCACGATGGCCGAATCTGCGATGCTAGACGTACTTGCAATCCTTGTTGTGGTGGCCGCCCGCTACCACCACAGTGTCTTCCGGTTGCTTGATCTGGTACAACCCATCCTTCAGGTGTGCCACAGCGACGACGGCGTTCCCTTTTAGAATGCGACAACCGGCCGCGTTGAAAACAACCGTAGCTTGCTTCTGGATTAGTGCTGGCACCGATAGCAGGTTCATAAAGAGGCTTGGAGTGTAAAACGCAAAACTGATACTCACCGCACGATGAAAACCTTGCTCATCGGCGCACTCGATGACGCTGGAACCTTTTCCACGCACCCTGCAGCTTTGTCGCTTTCGTTTGACCAACTCTGACTTGAGGTCGTAATCGGAATGACTTTCGAGGGCGGTTGTTAGTGTGTCGTAAGAGCTGGGAAGACTCCTCGGGATCATCGTGACCCTAAGGGTTTCTTCCAACTCCTGACCGGCGTTGGATAGGCGGGCAAATAAATCCTCTATTTCGAAGAGAAACTCTGCCATGTCTTCACCTTCAGTGAACCGTTTGTCGGAAATGTGTTTCAGGAGCGAAACTTTTGAGGTTAGGCTGGTCTTCGGGTGGTGATTTCAGGAGCTGTCCAAACTGCTTTCGCCGTCGTCGATCCGCGGATAAGGGCGTGCTGGTTGATCCTTGACCAGCGGCCCAATGAGTAACTCTTACCTTTGCATCTCCTGCATCCCAGATCGGTTGAGCTGCCGCTTCCGGCTTCACTCTCGGCTGCCCGTAGCACCAGAGATCCTCCCGCACGAGCAGCAACTCTACCTTGAAGCCACCGGGTCGGATATTTGCTGTTATTCAGCTTTTGTAGGGAAAATCGATTTCCCTCCATCACTTTTCACGATTATCGACAGAAAAACACGCACGACAACGGTTTTCGCGAAGATTTTTACCACGAACGAAACAAAAAAACATGTTTGCTAAGATGGCGTCACTTTTTCTTCGCTGCTGGGCCCGTAACCTGTTGCGGGCAGGGTGATTCACGGAGCAAACAAAGAGAGCGTGTGTCTCCTTTGAGTAACGACTACTTATTTCTATTCTCGGTACATAGCAGAGTGAGTTGTGTGGTGTGGATGTTACATAGGTTCGTGAATGAGAAATGCAATGTACTGGGGAAAATTATCCGAATCAAATTAGGATCGGTGTCACATGGTTGTGCAACCCGACAATAAGTAGTTCTTTTGAATTCAATTTCCGTGACGATGGGCGTTCGCTTATCGAACCGGCAAATTCCCTATATTAGTATGGGATCAGATCATTTAGTATGGGATTACGACTCCATTTCGTACAATTTAACAATTTCTCCCTCCACGAACATATATGCCTTTCATACCCCTTCCAATTTTTGACAACAAGATGTCAAAGCGCTAATTTTTGAAGTTTATTTGCTTTTTAACTGGGCTATAGCCCAATTAGCGAGCGCCCAGTTAAAAGCAGCCCAGTTAAACAGCACCCAGTTAGCGAACAGTTGCTGTATTTACTACAACCTTGTAGTATTTACTACGATTGAAGGAATGTACAGCAACTGTTCGCTAACTGAGATGCTCTTTACTGGGCTGCTTCGCTGGGCGCTCGCTAATTGGGCTATAGCGATTAAAAACAGAAATAAACTCGTCAAGCGTTTGACATCTTATTGTCAAATTCGGAAAAATCTGTAAATAATATAAGGATTCGTGAAGAAATATTATTTATTAATTGTATGAAATTGAATCATAATCTTATAGAAACTTAGTAAAATATTTTTAAAACAATGGAGTGCACAATATACTACATCGCAATAACGTTAAAATCATAAAAACATTATGTTATTTATATATTGCGCAATTAAATATGCCAACCGAAATCAGATCGAAAGCCCCCTCGAAATGTATTTACATCTGAAATGTCGGCCCAGTTACCGAGCTGCATCCGCTAACTGGGCTGTGCACTTAGCCCAGTTAGCAAACGGTTACTGTATCGGGTATCTAATAGTACCTTAACAATATTTAACAACCACTTATTTTTTTTAGCAGTAGACATCAATATTTGTGGTTTAAGTTTATGATACCACAATTTGAACTTGAAAAATCGGTTGGTCTTCTTCTTCTTCTTGGTGATGTATTAACGTGACTTTCAGCCTCTTGAGCTGGTTCGGCACACATAGGTATGGGTATACTTTTTCTCGTGCGTGACGAACCAGCTTCAGGCTGAAAGTCAAGTTTTTCACTTCTCATCTAACCTCAAACTGATTTTAAGCCTCTTGTATCAGTGAATCCGTTCATGAACGCAGTTCAAGTGCAGTGAACGGTATAACATTTTCTGTGATTTAGTATTCAACACACGGGCCATTTAGACCTAATGGACGAGGCACTTCGATTAGGTACTCACATTTAACACTGCAATTTCAACCAGATCCGAAATCTCCCATACAGAATTACTAACATCTTCCTGGTGCTTCACTCGCCTGCAAAACAAAAAACAAATAAATAACATCAAATTAAGTGCATTCTAACCCGCACAACCGAACACATACTCGGACAATTTGACCAGCAAGTTCTTTAGCAACCCAGCGAACTGCTCCACTGCCTTGTTCATCAACGTATCCAGCATGGCGAATGTCTCCACCGACGCTTTGCATTTCATGACCGACACTGCATGCAGCCAGCCGAGACTGGCGTCGTTCTCGACCGACACCCCACTCGGGAAGGAAGGAAACTTCCGGAAGATCCAGCTCGCTGGGAAGAGTCCACATTGTTGTTTTTCGATGTTGAAAAGCATGCATTGCGGTGTTTCCGTTTCCGTTGTAGGATATCCACGGGCTGCGAAAGGCAAAGATATTTCAGTAACGAAAGTAGAGCTAAAAATGAATTTGACTTACCGCTGCTGTTGGCTCCCACTTTTAGCTCAAACAACTCCGACTCAACAGCAGTAGCTGCGCGTTGTGTGGCACCTTGGTTTGCATAAGAAGATGCTCCTTTCAGATTGTAAAAGCTCTCCTCTGGATCCATGTACACTTCGATGGAGGTCGCCTGGTTGGTGTGAAAATGTGCAACACTTTCTTGTTCAGGATATGCTGCACCTCATGGAAGAACCTATCGAAGGACCACATACGCTTCTGATTTTCCTCCAGAAGACCTGCTAGCAGTGGCGTTACGAGAGAATTTCAGTCCAGCCTTTAACTGGCAGTGCGGTGGCAATTGTCGGGCCCATTCGATTGGACCGTTTTCGCTGGTTTGCGTACCGGCAATCACTCCCGGAGCTTTCTTGGTAGTGATATGATGCATTGTTCCTTATTTTTTCGTCCACCGTACGGACGGAAGGGAAGGTTTCCCGTAGCCACATGGTACAGCGTTACTCCGATGGACCAGAGATCAGCGTTTGCCGTAAAGCTGCGATTGATGGATTTTCTCAGGACGGCTCGCTCGTACATATCCGGATGAAGATATTCCTCCGTTCCGTAAAGCGAAACGAACTGCTGATTTTTTCTCTCAACTCGCGTGCAGCTCCGGAAATCGGTCAGCTTATAAATTGTTTGTCCATCCTCGGAAATGTATTTCATGATGTTACCCGGTTTTAAATCTCTGTGGACCAAATTATTGTCCCTCAAATGCTTCATTCCCGCGGACAGATGCTCCAACACCAGCAGGAATTCTCTTTGTGGCAGTCCGTATGTATTTTCCGGATCATCCAGAATGTTGAACAAACTCCCTCCGGTACACAACTCCATCACAATCACCTTTCCGCGACCTTCCTGGTCATCTTCGATGTCCAACAGTTTAACAATATTGTTATGCTTCACCTTCCGGAGCACCTCAAACTCTCGCATTTGGACATCGTGTGGCCGCATATGACTGAGCTGGTTGAACGTCTTCACGGCCACTGGTTCGCCATTGTGCTTATTGACACCCTGGAACACAGCTCCGGTAGCACCTTTTCCCAAGACACTGGTCGTACACCACACGTAATTGGTCGATCCACGCAAGAACGAATTCATGATGGTACCCTGATGGGATGTAGTTACTCTTATCGCCTACAGAATTGCACTTTTAAGACTAAGTTGGACCTAGAAGTCTGCAAAGAAACAAATACGTAGTACCTCGCGTTTTGGGCGTAACTGCTTTTGTAAACAAATACTTAACATGGATATTACTTGGAAATAAAAACAAAATACAACAAGCATTGTAAAAGAAATCATAGAGCATTTGCCCAGATGATAGTAATGTTAGTTTTCGAAATTATGTTTTTATTTGTCAGTATTTCTACAAAAGCAATTACGCCCGAAGCACGGAGTACTCGGGAAATTCCTGAACACTTTACTTTGCTGGTCTCTCAGTTTTTTTAACACTATTTCGTCATCACAAACCCCACAATGCAACCATCTGCTTTTGCTGTCGTCGGTTTCAACAGGGTACTGTTATTATATATTGCAATATCTGTATTGCCTTATCGCTCCAATATCGATGCAGTTTGGAATACTTTTTAGAGAAAATAAAAGTAAACACGACGAGCGATCCCACAGAAAACAATCTTTCAATAAAACACACAACGATGCAACACTTCGCTTGACATTTCAGTGTTGCGCGATAAGCTACGTTGTTTTGTTGAAGTTTTATGTAGTTAACAGTAGGGCTGTCCTGAAGCGGAAGTTTGAATGCGCAGTACTAGAATAATTGGAATAAGAATAAAGCTTGTAGTACCAACAATCAATATGCAACTAGCGATTTGAAATTGGTTCACTGTTGTAGAACCCCTTGGTCCGAAGTGCACCTTGAAGCCAGCACCTAGTTGTACATATTTGCGCCTTTGTGTGAAAAAAATCGTTTTTGTATGGGACCTACTGGTCTTAGAGTTAGTCTATGGTAGTACCAACAATCAATATGCAACTAGCGATTTGAAATTGGTTCACTGTTGTAGAACCCCTTGGTCCGAATTACACCTTGAAGCCAGCACCTTGTTATACATATTTGCGCCTTTGTTTTGATTTGCTGTGATATTTTGACAGAGTATTTGAGAGTGTGTTCATGTGAGTTCATTATAAGGGGTGCATTATTGAGCTTGGGACCGAGCTTGGGACGATGTTCTAGTACTGACTGAGCCAAGAAAGAAATCGTTTTTGTATGGGACCTACTGGTCTTAGAGTTAGTCTATGGTAGTACACTGTTTGTCCAATAGCCAAATATTTGTCATAGGCAGATAGGCATCTGACAAACATCTATGATATCTGTCAGCTGTCTAGCTGCCTATGCCAAATATTTGGCTATTGGACAAACAGTGTACTACAAGCTTAACGTTTGTTATTTTCAATAATCAATATGAAACTAACGATTTGAAATTGGCTTACTGCTAAAGAACCCGATTGGACGTAAATACACCATAGAGAGCCGATTCTTTCGCTCTTTGGTACAAGAATCTTTGTTTTCGTTTTGATTCGCTTTGGTATTTGCCGAGTTCTGTTGAAACTTGCTGAAAATAAAGATCAAATAACAGCTATGATTTGTATTACTGCTTTGACTCGACTTTGTTTACCATTCCAAATACTCGCATCTTTCGCTTGACTTCATTCATTGAGTTTTCTCATCTGTTTAGTATTTCAATTCTGGCTCATGTTTGATTATTTTGCGATTCTTAGGAAGTGCTGCTCAACAATCAATACAAAACAAGCGATTGAAAATTGGCTCCCTGCTTTAATCCTTATGTGTTTGATGGAGTACCTTTTCAGGTTTTACATTACGAAATCTCATAGTTTTTTTTTTAACCAGTTCGTTTATTTGTAAGGCTTAATTGCGTTAGCTTTACGGAGCCATAAGCAATGTTTGTGGGTTGCACAAAAAAAAACTATTTCTTAAACAAACTAGGGTTCTTCTTCTTTCTTGGGGGCGATTTTATGACACCTTCTTCTTGTTCTTTGCAATTCTAGTCGGTCTCTTTTGTTTACTGATCTCCGTTGACATGAATGCGGCGAACTGTAACAACGCGCGATCGCGGGTATCCATCTCCTTCGGTTCAGCGTTGCTGATTTCGGTATCCACCGGCATCATGACAGATTCCTCCATTTTATCTTCCAGCACCCCTAGCGTTTCCAATTATTTCTCACCTGCAGCTTCTGATCCTACGTTGGCTGTGCCTCCGGTTACTGCAGATCCGTACGTTTGCTTCAATCTACTGCTATGTTCCTTTTCTTGCCGACGCACTTTCGGCTGACTCTGAACATTCCGCTTGGGACAAGAAGCCAACAGGTGTCCCACTTCTTTGCAGATGAAGCATTTGTCCTTGTTGCCTTCGTAATAAATGTTTCCCTTCCGGTTGGCGAAATGCAGCGATGCCGGAATTTCCTGCTTCACGTCCATGTACGCGCCACGCACGCCAGTGTAGGTGCGAATGCCCAAGCTCCGCCGAAACTTCTCCCGCACGATGCGTTTCACGTGTCCATACTTTGACAAAACCGTAACGATTGACTAAACCGTAATCGATTTCCTGGGCATGCGACATGTGTACTTTAACTTTTCTTCCATTCCCATAATGGAATACCAGCTCGTCAGGTTGGCGGTCAGTGCGTGCATCATCGACCGCTCGGATTTGAACTTGACGAGAAGGGATTTTCATCAGCTATCCTATGCAGCTTCAATTTCATCAAGCTCCGCATCCAGGCCACTGACGAAATTTGCCACTTCGCTAAGGTTGGTTTATCCGCTCCATTGCCGAAGAGTAAATCGTACAGTATTTTTTAACTCGCACATTGCTGTTACAACAAAAGCGACCGTGTTGATGAACAAGAACAATGCAAACAAATTACAATGCCATGTAGCGAAGAAAGCTATCGCGCGAATAAACAAAACTCAACCGTACCAATCGAAAGCAGGAAGAGAACTCCCATAGTTTATTTTAAAACAAGCTAAAATTCACTGACATCTTAGTAAAAATTGGACGGCAACTTTTCGCATAAAAATAGTTTGTATGGTAGTAAGGACAGGAGGGGGGGGGATAGCGTGCGAAGAAGGGGTTTTGATTTTTAACGTAAGACTATAACGTTAACGATTTTAACGTAAGACCAAATATACCGGAAATATAAATAAATGACTAGGGTTTTAAAAGTTATTTTATATTATTGTATTGTAATTGTATGGTTATTTTAATCCGGGTATCCAGTCACTGTGAAAACCCCATTGGTTCCAACTACACCTTTTTTTGTAGAGCCGCAAAAACCGTTGCGAACAATTAGAGGAATATTGTAGTATGACCCATTTATTTTAGTAGACCAGTTTACCCATCCCATTTGCGATGACATGGGCAATGTCTGAGCCTGCATTTTGTCCCAGTTAGGTTAGACTTGCCTTAC